>CM061159.1:727500-875000 GCA_030710495.1 Labroides dimidiatus
ATTTGTTTCCTACACTCGCTAAATTCTTTGGAAATCTTTGATAAATGTCCTGCTTGGTTTGTCCATGGCTCGTTTTTTACCTGCTTTCATCTCTGCCATGTTCTCTGTTCATGAAGAGCTCTGAGCGCTCAGCGTCTGTGTGGAGCCATGTCACTCTGTTTTGTGTAAAGGTGGTTTTGTTATCCAGTGTCTCATTTTTAAACTCTGTTGTAGGCTTTGACAAACTGTTGTCTCGTCATCTGAAGAAAGATCAGCCTGCTCTGCCATCCATCTATCCATTCACTCAAAGATATTTTGTAATGACAAATTTGTTGCCAACAGCCCAGCTGGGTCACACTTAGCCGATCAGACATTTGCAAAGCAGCTGAGCATCCCTGCTGAAGGAGACGACACTGCTGATTTTATATCATTAGACCAACAGCGTTACTCACAGCCAGAGAGGGGGGAGTTCAGCAGAGCTGTGGACGTCGTTGTTGTTTGAAACGGTTCAGGTTAATTCACTGTAATCACCCCAACATGGAGATAATTACCAACACTAAGCCCCCTGCAACGCCCACAGCAGTTATGTAATGTCAGCACACACACCCACATGCACACACACACGTTTGGGCTTTTTTAATGCACTCTGCCGATGGTGACCGTAACCAATGTGATTTAACTGGTGGGATGTTATCAGACAGCCTAACAGCTCTCTGCACGTTAGCAGTGTGAACCAGACATGGAGCCAAAGAAACAAAGAACAAACAAGTCTCTGCTAATTATTAACTTTATCTACAACAGAAAGACTCTTCATGCTTTTTGAACTCATAGTTCTTATATTTATAAAACCATGTCTGCTCAATGAACTGTCAGGTTTCATTTCTATGTGCAGTTCTCACTGTTTTACTGTCTGCTTAAAGCTCAGTGAAGAATTTTCATGAAACTAAAGATCTCACTAGAATTACCAAAGTGAGATTAACAAAGGTTTATGATTTCAACGACAGGTAAAGTAAAGGTAAATAAAGCGGATTAACCTTTTATCTAATGTTATCCTTCGGGCCTGTAACTGCTGCTCAGGGTAAACATCAGACAAGGTGATAAAGAGCATGCTGCCAGCGGCCTTTTTACAATGACCAAACGATTAAAACTTACAGTAAATGGTACATTTGACAGCAGGTCAAGGTGTTTGTGTCATAAACTGAGAGATAAAACAAAGAGCTCGGTCCACAAGGGCTGCAGAAACTCACACAAACTGTGGGCTCCTAACTGGGAAAAAACACGCTGGACATCACCAATTTACCATTCAGTAGCAGGGCTGCACCAGTCAGATCCTGGTATCGAGTACTGGTCTGATACAGAGTCAGAAGTTCCAGTTCTTCGCTCTTCAGAGTCGGAGTCAACTACCGTGTGCGTGCACTACGTCATCAGCACTGGACGGCAGCTTGCATCATGTCCACTGCTGAGGTTTATAGTCAAACTGTAATTCCTGATAGTTCTGGAGATTTACTCACATTAAAGTAGAGAAGGTTATATTAACACTGGTCTCAGATTCTACCAGGATCAGGATCTGATGATACCAAAGCTCAGGTATCAGTGCTGATAAGGGGTCTAAAAACGGATCCCCAACCCTCTGTGAGCACAGTCCAGGCAGTGATGAAATGAAAGACCACCATGATTAATATTTCCACTGGGTTTGTTAACGCCATCCTGTGTTCTGCACTGATGAGCGTTACTGCTTCACTTTGTCACTCTCTGTTTCTGATCCATGTTGTTCAGCTTGTTTTTCCACAAACTCAGCTCAGAGGGTGAAAAGTATGTTGGGTTGATGTGGTGAAGAAAAGGATCATAGAGTAAGTTATATTGTACGTGTTTCAACCAATTATAAGCTCCCTTGTGTGTCTATATATATATATATATATATATATATATATATATATATATATATATATATATATATATATATATATATATATATGTATAGCTTGTGTTTGTATTTATGTATGTTAGAGCAGGGCTTCATCGCGTTGCTTTCTTTAAGTCTTATTTTGTAAACGTAGACAGCACTTTCTCCAGCCTTTGTTTCTGCGTTAGTAGAGCACACTGTACTGTCTTGTCATGGGTCAAAACATGGCTGCACTCCTTTAACATCTGACTGTCTTCATTAAGCTTTGCTTCTCAGCATCGTCCCCTTCATTCTGGACTGAATGATGATACCATCTCTTTTTCTGTGGTGTCTGAGGCCGCAACCATCTCCACCTCCACCATGTGTCTCCAAGCGGAGACCCATCAGGGATGAATGACGTATTAGCATTTTGCAGCCTTTGGTTGAGGGAAACTTTGTCAAATAACACTATGGAGGAGGGGTCTCGTAGGTGGGGTAAACGTACACAGTGCTTAGCACACCACACACCTTGTGCTATCTTTGTGGTTAATAGGCTAATAAGGATAGTCTGCTGAAGAAAGTTTTGGGAAAAAAAAAATATATATATTGACTGTGACGTGCTTGTGTTTC
Organism: Labroides dimidiatus; assembly: GCA_030710495.1. NCBI lineage: Eukaryota > Metazoa > Chordata > Actinopteri > Labriformes > Labridae > Labroides > Labroides dimidiatus. The sequence goes on from CM061159.1 coordinate 729,992, forward strand.
TATCTGCTTGCTCATATTTAATGATCAAATAAATGCAAAAAGCAGAAAAAGTGTCCTCTTGCTTTTCATTTTTTGGCTAAGTATGATGAAAATAGAGGTTGCAGGTATCTGTCAGCATTTCTCCTCCCTGTCCTGGTCTTTGTTTTTGTCAAACAAACATTAAAATAGATCCACATGGAAGAGAATTTTGCTCACAAACCTCTTTCTATGCTTATCTTAGATTGCGCAAACTTCTGGCATGAGCTCTGGCATCCTGTGGACTCTGCATGTTGTGTGAGCTTATGAATATATTATGTTTGCATCTGGTCTCCAATATATTCCAAGGACTTGTCTGATTTAAAGAGCAACATGCATGTCAGGGATGTCCAGACACTTATTCCAGAATCGAATGTCTTGTGCTTCTTCGGCTTTTAGTTAATGAACAAACAATATGCAAAAACGAACACCAACAAATGTGGGTTAGTCCATTTGCTGAGCTGACATTGCACATTTTACATACTGGTATCATGGTTAGAGTATTAGATAATGTCACATTTGGATGATGCTGTGTCCGATTTGTGGTGTGCTAATGAGTGACATTCTGATTCATTTGAAGGGTTGTGCTAAAACAGTACCACTACATACAACTCTGCCAGCCAATCCGAGATATTGGCTGGGTGCAGACTCTAAAGCAACACCTGTGGGGCTGTGCACTTCCCAATCCCAGGTAACCGATCACCAGAGCAACGAAAAGAAACAGAGCCACAAATGCCACTCATTCCCATTCATACATGCTCATGGAGTTGTGGTTTACTTTTGTTTTTATTCCAGTGGCACAGTTTTTGTTTTTCTGGTGAACCACCACATAATCTCTGGTCTACTCCTCAGGTCATAGCCTCTCTGTTTTTCTCTTCCATATGGACATGGGGGTAGGGGGGGTTGGCTGGGGCTGTCTGACCGCCTGCTGTATCATCCCACATGTACAGTTCCTTAAGGTGCCCTTCTCTTAAGGAGGCCTCGGGTTTAGTCCAAGTCATCTCCCATCACCCTTGAACCTTGGCTGTGATGCGCCCACCCCTCATGGTTAAAAAACACTGCATGGTTTATGAACAGCACACCCAGGGATTAGAGAGGACTGTCCCACCCACTTTGAGGCAGGTCACACATATAATCACTAGAGATGTTCCGATACCATCCATTCTTTCCAGGACTCATTTGGATCCCTGAACTAGTTGAGTATTAAATACCGATCCTGTACCCATGTTCTCCTCTCCCTGCATCACCTTTGTAGCACAGTCAAATTTATGCAGAGAACTAATGCCTGTGCATGCTGCCTCAATTTAAGGGGTTTCAGGTCCCATGGGGTCAGGACCATGAGCAGGGATTAAATGAATCTAGGAGTGACAAGGGGGTTGGTAGGGTATTGGCAGTTGCACAGATGTACGACCAAACCATAATGGGAAAACTACACCTCACATTTATGAGCCTTGGTCAACGACCAGAAGATCACAGATACAAAGGGCTGAAATGACACTGAAAGATGACTTAGCCCAACCTCAAGACTGGGTCAGGAAGCTCAGACTTCCAGAGGGAGTTTGGAGTTACAGGTGCAGCACTGAAAGTAGCCAGCTTAGATAATTATAGCACCTGACTAGGATGCCCCTTAAGGTTCAGGCACCCCAACCAGGAGAAGGCCCAGACATTTATCTCCTGTCCATCCTGAGACTGTATTAGGATTTTACATGAGTAGCTTTTCCCTGGAGGAGCTTGAAACGTTGCTTGGAAGAAGGGTGTCTTGATCCACAAGTTTTGCCTGGTGCCTCGGCCACGACCTGTCTCTGGAATGAGCACTGGTTGGCTGGACTAGTGTGCTGCTGGTCAACAGCACTTTGTTTAACAGGCGAGCCCCATGGGTTGAGGTCCACCAGATTTGCTCTAGCTGTCAGGGAACTTATAATGGGTTTCATTCTGGTTGAGTCTGCTTGCTCCGCCTGCTCTGGCACAGTGGTCTGTCTCTGGGTAAAGCACCTTGAGATGTCCCCTGAAGAGAGGTGAAAGTTGGTGAAGGGAGGGAAATGTGGATGACCATGGCAGGTCAGCTGCTGCTGGGGTGCTCCTTTACACAGGCTCAGACTCATGCTACATCTTTGTTAGCATCTCTTTGTTTGTTATATGTTAATCATGTAGTAAATAAACCAAAAGCAGTTAGAATGATATAGTTGTTAACTGTGCTTTTCCAACACACTCATGGATATCGGAACAACTCTAGAAATCATGTTACTTGTTTAGCACTCTGCATCTTAGCTCTCTGGGCTAATGTTCACATGTTTATTTCCATTCTGATTCTGTCACTGATGCATGCTGCCACTGTTTTCTGTTGGACCTGCAATCTGAGGTTTAGACTCTGCACCTTACCTAGAGTATCTGAGTGTTAGCTTGGATATGAGAGGAGAGGTAAGTATGAATGGAATGAGAGAAGCGGATCTGCTTTGGAAAGAGACATTCCAAAGGAAATTGTAAGTGCATGTCAACATTTTTTACTATTATTTGAAATTAATCTATTTAAATGTGCTCTGGATTTTTTTCCTCTGCGTTTTGTAGCTTTAATGTGACAGAGCACCCTGAGACCGTTTTGTCCAATCAGCATCATGTAGTTTCCAGCAGGGGTGTGATTAATCACATCAGTTCAAGTATGGACTGAGACCAGTGGCCTGTATTGATCTGGATGCAAAGCTGTCCAGTGTAATGTTAGAAATGGCTCCCTTTAAATGTGTGATCCCACTACACGAGGGTTTTGCAGTCTTATCAGGTTTTCAGAGTTGAACATGTGGTGGTCCATAGGTCACTGGTTCAGGATAACCTTGAAGCATTTTTTCATTACTGATTCTCCAGCAGACAGCAGAGCCCTGTGGTCATGTGGGAGCGTTGTTGAGTTAGCTAGCGGTCACAGGGTGCTCAGCTCAGACCAACGACTTGCTGTGGTACACCCCAGAGAAATGCCTCATTGTCTGTCTCTCTTTGTCTCCTCCCTCTCTGGTGATCCTAACCATGTGCTGCGTCCTAGAGATGCTCAGGACGAGCCTCTCCGACTCAGTCATCATAATTCCCAGGGTGCTTCTGGAGGAGAACCACAGCCACTGCTGGAGAGAGCTGAGCCCCGGAGAAGCGCAGGAGTCGTACGCTTCGCCCTAGATGGAAACCAGACTGACTAGTTTCTCTGCAGAGACTGCTGCTATGTGCTGTACATATCTAGTATTTGCAACCAAGTTGAGCGAGGTGGGAAGGGGACCCCACAGAATAAGGAAGTACACATATTCACGCACGCATGTTTGAAACAGCTTCAGGCTGTTTGACTCACGGCATTACTGCAAAGGTGCTACATCATTTTTTCTGGTTTCATGCAATTTTCTTTGAAACAGTTTGTCCAAAACTATGAGATATGTCACACCATAAAGTGCTTATACCACATTTACACTACACTGTACTGTACATTGATGGGTTTAGTGTAAATAAATAACCATGACTTGCAGATTGCAACACTGTGCTGTAGTTTTTGATGTGTGGTCAGTCATTTTTCATGAGGGTGGTGGACACAACAGAAGGTGGACACAAATGCAGCACTGAGACAGAGATCCAGAAGGCAAAAGGGTTTTAATGAGAAAAGCAGGGTTCAGTACACAGGCAGGTAGTCAGGCAGGCAGAGTTCAGTACACAGGTGAGCAAACGGACAGGCAGAGGTATCCATCAGATGAGAGGCAAAAAGGCTGGGTCAAAAAACAGGCAAGAATCAAAACACAGCTTTGAAAACACTGGAATGAAGACGGTGAAGTATGACGAACTGGCAATGAGACAGTGAGAGACACAAGGTTAAATACAAGAGGTAACGAGTGGTAATGAGACACAGCAGGGGAGGACAAACGGGGGGGCAGACAGGAACAGATCTGAAACAGAGACAAGGGTTAGTGATTTCAAAATAAAACAAGGAAGACAAGACATGAAACATGAACGTGCAAAAATGACAAACTTTACAGACATGACGCTCTGAATGCTGTGCAAACATGCAGTTCACTGAACTGTTAAAGAGGGGTACTGTGCTTTTTGTAGAACATCCCTATTTTCCTCACACTGGTGTTTTCAGCTTCTGTCTTAAATGCTTCATTTTAGCTGCTGTCTCTTTAAGATTGTTCTGCTCCAAAAACCCCATTCTCTCTGATTGGCCATCCCTCTGGAGGCCTGTTGGAGGCGGAGCTATGGGCAGACTTTGCTGTTTGAGGCCCATCCCTCTGACGTGTCATGAACCAGTCAGAGAACCTTCTGTGATGATGACCTCATCGTTTCAACAAGTCCCATGAAGATGTTGTTGTATTTTTGTGACAGAGTGTTTGTCAATGACAAATGAAGACAAAGCAGTTTAAAAGACACACATTGTGTCTGAACATCCAGCTTTGAAACTTTATATCTATGTTTCATATATGTTGAAGCTGAAAACACTCTCTTTAAGGTTAAGAGCATAAGTGTGATGGGCTTAAATATTTCCACACTGCAAAGAGTGACAGACTGTATCTCAGGACATTTTGAACAATTGAGCTTGTGACTCTTTATAAATTTAAACCTTCCATGTTTCAGCGTTTTAATCACCCGATCTTGTTTCATAGAGCAAATATTAGAACATGTTTGAAGTCCTATGCTGTAAAGATCCTTCACATACAGACGTGATGTCCAAACTAGTGGTGGACTTTGTCGTTAAATTCGATAATTAACGCGGGGTGAAATTAACGGCGTGAAAAAAAATAACGCATTTTATCGTATTTTATTTTATAGTCTAAATCACACAGAACGGTACGATCGACAGGCTGAACATGGTGCTTTATTTTGAAAAGACCGGAAGCTCTGATCGTTTTTCATGTCTGTTTTCCTGTTTGGTACGATCTGCTCTGCAGAGATTGACGTGTTTTCCAAAAAAACATCTTTTGAGCAAAATAAACAGGGTTTTGTAGTTTAAACTTCTGTAAGTGACTATTCAATGATTTAGTCTTCTACCAAAATCTGTTTGAAAAGCGTTGCTTCTGATGTTGAATATTGATGCGATTAAAATGCAATTAATTACGATTAATTAATTACAAATGGCATAATTAATTCGATTAATTTTTTTAATCAAGATCCATCACTAGTCCAAACACATGGATTCTGAAGCGGACATCTTGGCTGAGAGAATATAATCATAGGACAGAGGCACTAATCTATGATAGGACATTTGTTTTTATGTCTCAGAGGCAGTGAGCTGCAGCCCTCAGAGATCAAAGAAAGAAAGAAATGAAACCAGTATTTAAAACCTGCATTCACTGAGTGTCTGCTAGAGGCTCCTCCACCGAAGAAGCCCCTCTGTGTTCAGTCCATGATGAGGCATACATTTGGTCAAGGATCTGACATGAAACAGCCTGCTATAGATAATGTTTCTTTGTCTTTATTCCATACTTCCTGATCTGGAACGTCTCTGCAGAGGGTGAAAAGTCTTGAAACGTGTCCGTTTGCTCAGAGCTGCTCACATTGCAGGACCTCTGAGGCTGTTCGGCCTGAACTGTAGCTCGTAGCCTGTTTCTTGATAAGCTTCACATTAATTTGAGTCAGCAAATGAGCTTCATGACACCAAAAGACATCACTAAGACTTAATTAGCCCATGTTTTATTCAGTCTCATGGTCAGACCTGCGCTCTGGCACACAAAGCTGTTTTAGCAGAAGTTCAGGTGGACCAGAGGAGGGAAGCAGACTGAGGACCGGCTCAACACTGACCTGTCAGCCAGAGCCAACATGAGAGAGGCTGTTGACAGGTCATCTTTACTGTTGATGCTCCCTTTTAAAGTCTTTCAATGGGTCTGTTGATTCTCTGGCAGAGGTCCAGCTCAACATGGGATAAGAACAAACTTTGTTTCTGGTCAACCCCTTTTCCAGAGGACTTTCTGTCTCAACAGATCAGGGTCTGGGGGACGTGATGCTCGGAAACAAACCAAGACTTTTAAAAGCGTGACTGGAATGAAAACTTCTGAGTTAAACAGATAAAAAGGGAGTGAACTTTGGTGCTCTTACAGTTCACCTATGGCGGGAATCTTTGAATGTTGTCAGAAAACCTTTCATGACTTTGCCCGATTGATACGACCCTGAAGGTGTTTTTGGGGTATGAAGTCAGGAGTAACAAAAAAAAAAAAAAAATGAACCCAGGACAAAAGGAGAGTTGGAACTGTGCAAAGTAAAGGAAAGTATTTATTTACAAAAAATTATAATAATAATTAACATAAAACAAGCTTCTATTGAGAAAAAAAAACAAGCACTAACAAAAATAGAAGCCATCTAAACAAACAAAGGAAAAGCCAAAAGCAAGAGCTGAACCACTCTTTCAGCTAAAGCACAAGTGTGTTAACTGGCAGCACACACACATGCAGGACCCACTGGCTCCCAAATGCTTCCTACCTCCTGCTCTTACACTCGTCCTCCTGATTGTCAAGCAGCTACAGGTGAGTCCAGTCACCTGGAGCTGTAGTGGAGGCCAGAGGCCTGTGCTACGAAGCTCGATTAACTCATCCGGGATCTCCCTGTGTTTTCTGGGTTGACTTAACGAGACATCCGTAGTCCAGATAAGCGGTACTACGAAGCTGGATATCAACTCGCTGAGTCAATCCAGAGTCTTCCAGCCTTGATCAGTGCACGCTCACATTAAAGGGGTGGAGTCTGCAGCGTCTGACCAATCACAAAGATGGAGAAACAGGAGAAACCCTGCAGAGCAGCCTACTTAAGCATGGAGGAGCAGACAGTTATTCTTTAGAAAAACAAAGAATTTAAACACTTCATCAAGGCTCCAAAAGCGACACTGTTACTGCAGCAACATCCAGGAAGGAATGATGGCAGAAAACTGTGACTCTGTTAATGTGTAATTCATGAGATTATCCAAAATTAATTCATAGGACGATATAAACAGACAGAACTCTGATCACTCACTTTGACTATATTACAGCACAGATGTTTAGAGCAGAGCTCTTCATCAGTGTCCAAACTTTGGTTTATATTTTCCATTGAGTTGAGGCTCAGTAACCGGCCTGAGCGTGTTTTGAGTTGGAATATTAATAAATAATATTAATATTAATTCTTAACTCCCACGTAGTTGTGTGTTCGATAAATTCCTGTTTCTGCAGTTCTGCCATGTGTGACCATTATTATTAACATCATTATTTAAGATGCAAACAGTGGAGCTGAATGGACTTGGGAACAAGTATAAAAACCTCCTTCAAAGCGGTCAGTGACAAGGCTTTATTTCTTCACTCTGTCTCTGATGTTTGGATGAAATCAACTGAATTTATTTATTTATGGATCCATCAGCTGACAAATGTAGTTCAGTCCATTAGATTAGAATCTGAATCTCTTGTACAGAATGACCTCGTGAACATTAAAAGGATCACATCTCTCCCTAAAAACTCTGTCTCTCCTGAGCGCTCTGCGCACCAATATCGACAGGATCTTCTAAAAATGGGCAGGGTCATTCACAAGAAAGCTGATTGGTCAGGCGGTGTCGTTTTTCTACTCGTTGATCTCTTGTCAAGATCTTAACCAGAGGGGTATTGCACAAAACCAGGATAAGGGATTAAGCTGGTAAACATTGGTTATCCTGGATAAATTTAGCCTCAAGTCGGTTGCATGAAAGCAGGTCAAGTTCATCCTGGACAAGTTACCATGGTGACTTATTCTCTGCAGCTAGCCTGCTCCAGACCAGGCTAACAAACCAGGATAAGATTAATCCTGTAGTGGCTCTGCTGCCAAGACTGTGAGAAATAAGCGTGATTTACAGTATTTCCACATTTTTTTCCATACATTATTTAATCATCCTGCATCAAAAAATATAACTTCAGTCATTTCATTTGCCGGTTGGCCTTAAGTTTTATTTGCACAGAATGTATACAGATAAAAAGCTCATAAAAATATTTGAGCAAAATTAAGAAGCCAGACAGTTTATGTGGACTCCTTTCCTTACACCCCAAAACCTACAGAATGAGAGAGGAGAAAAAAGGACAAAGAAATATATATTGTCTCTCAAACATTTGTACTGCAATGTAACTGACAGAAGATCACTTTTTTAACCATCTCCAAAAAAAGGCAAAGAAAGTGATTACTTTACTGGTGGATCTAAAGGGTTCCATGTCTGGTCTGTGAATTCTGTAGAAGAATTGTCAATTAACACAACAGGTTTTTACATAATAGGATTCACTTCAGCAGACAGCATACTCACAATACTGCCAGGTTGATTCTGAGGCGGTGCAGTCTCTGGGTCCTGTAACAAAGTTTTAATAGCACCACACTGACTCTCTATTCATTGTGAAGTAAATAAGCGGTTTATCTCCACAATTGTGACATGATACCTCAAGCCTTCTGGAGTCCAGTGACAGAGTCTCCTCATCTGCAGAGGCACACTCTACAGCTGCTGATGTGCCTTCCCCCTGCCATATTCATACACAAAACAAGTCAACTCATTCATATTTGAAAAGACATGCCAAGCCTGTAATTTCAACAAAATGTACAACACTAACTGGATCATCTTCTGGTGGCTCCAAAAGCACAACGGTGTCCCCAGACACTGCAAGCAAATTCAAAGTCAGAAAGTATAAAACTGACAAATATGTTTAATCTGCAGTGGAACTCAAATATGTATCCTGTAAGAAGCTGCAGCTTTCAGTTGCAAGGACCGAGTCTGTCACAGTCCCTCCCTGGGACTGTGACAGACTCGGTCCTTGCAACTGCTGGGGTCAGACCCTGGCAGGGTGGGCCACCCACAGTACTAGTTATGTTTTTTTTTCTTGACGGTTTAAATCATATAAATTCAAATTCATTAAAAAAAAAAAAAAACCACTTCATTTGGTAATTTTTTGTGGGTTACACTAAAGTCACTTACCAGCCTGCAGAATATTTTTATATTTGGTCTTCACCTATTGCCAGGTCCTCCTCTGGCCAGATAAGGTTGTTCTTTATGAGGGATGACAGATGAAACAGAACACAACATGAGAAAAATTAATTCAGCAGACAACACTGACACAGAGTAGATCATTTGTTTGATCTTAATTATACTCTACATTACCTGAGTAACATGCACTTTATAGGCCACATTAAAGCAAAAACACAACTATTGATAAGTGAACTTTTACATAAGTGAAAAGTCATCAACTCTGAATGCCTTGTGCAAAGCTACATTATCTGTTCTATACCTCAGTTTTTCACGTTGACACACTTCACGAAACTTGCAAGGGCCTCTACGTTGTCTTCTTATTGCAGCAGGGTTTTTTTTGTGATTACAGTTAACAAAAAGTGCTCCTTCCTTCCAAAAAAGAGCCAGCAAAAAGGTTTTGATCTGTCCTTATTTAACTATTTTTCAGTTGTTTAATCCTCATTTAATTTTTGAAGCTGAGTAATCATGACAGTTCCTGTGGAATAAAGTTTATTAATTGTACGAGTTTTAATTGTACGACTTACGCATTAAGCCGGTCCTTTATTATCTGCCAGGCCTTTTCCCTCTCCTTTTTAACAACGCTGGCGTTGCCTTTTTTGCGTATTGTGTCTCTCATTTCTTCATATAACTGAAGAAGCAGCTCTTGCTCAGCAGATGTGAAGTACGACGCGCGTCCGTGTTCCATTTACCATCAGTGATTCTGTGATCGATCCCGTGGTCTTTTTAAGTATGCCGTGAACCCGCACTTATCTCAATGGGCCACACCTGGCTTGACTAAGCCGCGTCTTTTCATCCTGGCTCAGCAAACGTGCAACCGATTAATCCAAGACAATGACAACAAGGCTTAGTCAAGCCGCGCCTGCTCATTTTCCGGGATGTCTTTATCCTACTTTTGTGCAATACCCCCCTGCTCCGGAGCAGGTTAGCCTTTCAGCATAAGTTGCCACGGCGATTCATCTCGGTAAGAAGTGAACCAGCTTCATAGTACAGAAAATCCAGGGTTAAACCAGAAGTTATCTCGCTAAGAGAAAATCAAGCTTTGTAGTACAGGCCTCTGGTCTGCACCTGTAGGAGCATAGAGCAGGAGAAAGGAACGCACACACACACACACACACACACACACACACACACACACACACACACACACACACACACACAGGGGCGTAAACACACATCCACAGCTGGAGATTTAAGAGTCCATTCCCAACACATCCAGGTTAAATCTACTGAGAAACATGAAGCACTCATCCTTTTCAAACTGGTGTTGATCACCACATTTCTATCTGTCAGAGGAAAAAACTTCGAGTGAAGTGTTCGTTCAGAGGCTCAGGAGAGCAAAAAAAAACAATGTATGGATGGATTTAAGACGTTCCTTAAAAAGCACAAGCAGCACTTAGCGGCAGCAGCGTTCAGCGTCCTTTTTCTGTTGCCTGATAGATGAAGGAATCCATATTTTATTCATGTATCAGTCCAGTAAAAAGAGACACACTGGGATGCAGGAGAGGAGCAAAATCCAGCTGCTGGTTTGAGGTTTTCTCCTCATGACACTGCTGTTGTCTCTAAAGCTTAAATTCAAACACGCATTCCCTCTCGCGGCCTCAGATTTGACAGCGTGGACACCAGCTGCTTCAGAAATCCAGTCTTATCCAGATCCTCTGTGATTCTTGTGAGTTTCTTGTGAGAATCTGTGGTCTTCACCGAGTCGTGGGGGAAGGGAAGAAATGCTCAATCTGTCAGTCTTAATAAGCAAGTCGGCCATCTTGATGAGGTTCTCAGAAATTATTCAGAACTCGCTCAGCGCAGCGCCAGGAGGCTGGATCACCATCAGCTCACAGTCTGTGGTTTTTAGTCAGAGAGACACCAGCCAAAGGTTGGAAAAGGCCTGCTCTACACTTCTGTTGTTGTGTTGTTTTTCTTCTCCATGAGACTTTAAACTTCCTTTAAAACTGTAACAGATGACGACAGCCCAGAAACTTGACTCTGATTCTAACTTATCTGATGGTCTTCATGGTTTGATGGAGGGGCAGAGGGTGAAAGGCACTGATGCTCTGAAAGTCAGACCCACTTTAACAGTTTGAATCACTGCAGGAGAGCCCGTGTTTACACCAGAGGACTGAGAGCTGGAGAGTTAAAGGAAGAGTCCGCATATTTTTTTTACAGGATGTTCAGCTGACAGCTTTAACAAGATTGAAAATAAGAATTTATTTGAACTAACTGTAAAGACAATCTGTTGTCCATACTTCAAACTTATTAACTTCAGTCCATTGACTTCACTACTTCATATCCTTCACACATCTAACACAACTTACTGAGGACTGAACGGCCTCTGACCGTCCGCTAAGTTTCACTTTAAGGAGGAATTTATTACTCAGTAACTTCCTCCTGTGGATTGGTGCCTGAATCTTTAACATTTCTTTGAATTTTAATCACAAATCGATCATTTAAACCCTGGTTAAACCCTATGGAATTTACCCTATTAGTCAAACAAATACAGTGAAATGCAAAAAATATATATATATACATTTTTCTGTGGACTGTAGATGAGTTATGTGAAGATGTGAATGTGAAGTTTAAGCAGCCATTTGAGGTCGTGTTCTACGATCCCTGGAAGGAATGAATGAAACAGACTCAACTCAAAGGGAACAAAGCAGACAACACAGCAACACGGGGCTGCTACATACACACACACACACACACACACACACACACACACACACACACACACACACACACACAGAGGATAATACATGACAAATACTGTCTGTGCTGCCTGAGAGAGATGAAAGGAGGAGGAGGAGGAAGGACCATGGAGACACTGATCATGTTGCAGACATTAAGTGTGGATGTGTCTCAGCTGCTTTCCAGAATAAACCTTCAGAGTGGGAAACTCATTTCTCCTCCTGTGCACCCCCATCCCCGCATCCCTACTCCCCTGCTCCCCCTTCACCCCCCCCACCCCCCCCCCCCCTTCCTGCACCCCCCTGCTCCCCCTGCACCCCCCCCTTCCTGCACCCCCCCTGCTCCCCCTCCACCCCCCCTGCTCCCCTGCTCCCCCTGCACCCCCCCCTTCCTGCACCCCCCTGCTCCCCCTGCAACCCCCCTGCTCCCCTGTGTCTGATTCAGACACCAGGAATCATTCCCTGGATGCTGCTTGTTTCGCGTATTTAACTGTAGTAATCACTGCTAGTCATGGCCACCTTGGGTGTTAATGGAGGTTATAAATTATGAACAACCTGCACTCCAAACGAGGGCCCTCTGAACTCTGCAACAACACAAAAACAGCTGCAAAGAGATGAAGAGGGATCCTGAGGATAAATTCTGGATCAAGACTGTTAAATCTGATGACGCTCTGCATCATCTGATCTCTGTCAGTTACCATCAGTAAAGCAGGTTTCCAGAGAGGTCAACATCCATGATCTGAAAACTGTTCATGTCAGGGCTCCCTGACTGAAACAGGAATATAGAAAATATAGTGAACTGAAAACCAAGAAAGATGTTGGACCAGACTCAAGTTAGAGAACACGCTGGACTGATCATTTGCCAAAACCAAACCACAGCTAAAGGTTAGCATTTAGCTGCATCTGAGTTAACTGAATTTAGAATGACAAACAAGACAACAAACATGACAAACAAAAGACGGCCTGAGATACTTTATTAAGCTGATCAGGAGAAACGTTTATATATTTAGGCCCCTTCATACGACAACGGGTTTAGGATGAAACACAACAGTTTTGTTGCGTTTTGGCCTCTCGTTTATACTGAAACACTGTTTCAGCGGAACGGAAACCTAGCTTTTTAAAAACACCCTCCAGAGTGGAACTTTTCTGAAATGCTGCAGCCTCCGTTGCCGTATCAGAATCAGAATGGCCTTTATTGTCATTATACAGAGTGTACAACGAGATTGGAGAGCTTCTCCTTTCAGTGCAATAGGTGCTTAAGTAAAAAAAAGTACTCAAAAAAGAGGGGAAAAAAAGATTTTACAAGTTGCAAGGAGGTCTTTTGAATACAAAAGCTATATACAAGAGGAAGTGTGGACTTGTGCACAGCACAATTGAGGCTCAGTGTACAATATGAGGTAGATGACAAATATTAATGAGTGAAAAAATAGTTCTAAGTATTTCTGTGTTGTTTACATAGTATTGCACAGGAAGTAGGTATGGATTGCACAGAGTATGTATTAATTTTAGTGCAAGTGTGGATGGTATATACAGATGGGCAACTGTCACAAATAATTGTATTGCACATGAAGTTGTAAAAAGTAGAAAGTAGAAAGTAGCAGCGACTGCAGTGGCAGTGATATAAATATTGCACATTTTGCATCATGCTAATGATGCTAATGACTGGAGTCGTTGTAGATCAGAGTTCATGGTGGTGATGGCTCTTGGGAAGAAGCTGTTTTTCAGTCTGTTTGTCTTTGCTTTGATGCATCTGTAGCACCTGCCTGAGGGCAGCAGGTCAAACAGCTGGGCACCAGGGTGTAAACTGTCCTTGATGATGTTGCAAGCTCTGCTGAGGCACCGGGTGGAATAGATGTCCATCAGGGAGGGGAGAGGGCAGCCGATGATCCGCTGTGCTGCCTTGACTGTCCTCTGAAGCCTCCCTCTGTCAGCCTCAGTGCAGCTCCCGTACCAGGTGGAGATACAGTAGGTCCGCAGGCTCTCGATGGACGAGCGGTAGAAGGCCAGCAGCAGCTCCCTGTGGAGGTTGTTCCTCCTGAAGACTCTCAGGAAGTGTAGACTCTGCTGGGCCTTCTTGATGACAGCTGTGATGTTGGCTGTCCAGGAGAGGTCATCAGAGATCTGAACTCCCAGGGCGCTGAATGTGTGGACCCTTTCCACACACTCCCTGCTGATGTAGAGGGGGGGGCGGGTCACTCCTGTTCCTCCTAAAGTCCACGATGATCTCCTTTGTTTTTTGTGTGTGTAGTGCCAGGTTGTTGTCAGAGCACCAGGTCATCAGCCTCAGGACCTCCTCTCTGTAGGCTGTCTCATCTCCCTGTGAGATTAGTCCGACCACTGTGGTGTCGTCAGCAAACTTGACGATGATGTTGTTTTCACGGGCCGGACTGCAGTTGTAGGTGTAAAGACAGTACAGGAGGGGGCTCAGCACGCAGCCCTGTGGTGACCCGGTGCTCAGACTGTGGGTGGAGGAAAGGCATCAAGCATAAACCAGGCTTCATGCAGACCCTGTCAGTTAACGTGATGTGTTAAAGGTGATCCAGGGGCTCCACTGTTTCAGAAAACATTATCAGAATGGCCACAGCTCAGTTTACTAAATCAATCAATAAATCAATCAATCAATTAATAAATAGACTAACAATGCGATGAACAGAATTAGCAGGACATTCATATGACAGTTTCTCATGACCACAGTAAACAGGGTTCTCTTTAAATGGACCAATGAACTGGTTCCTCTCTCTGGTGGCAGGAAATGTTTAGTCCTCTGTAACGTCTTGTACTTTATATTGAAATGGGTTTCGAATGGTGATGTTGATAAGGCTATGAAACAGGAAAACAAGGTTTCCAGATGAAGCCACGGGGAAATAAGACGGATCTTTTGGGGTTTGAGCAAAGAGAGAAATGAATGTTTTTGTTCAGGCAGCTTCGTGGACAAAGCCCTGAGTAAGGGCCTGTCAAAGCTGTGCCTTCCTCCACTGCTTTTTCTCTAAAACATCAAATATCAACAAACAACCCCGCTCAAAGTGTCCACACAGGGGAAACCAAAAAATGGATCCATAAAAAAAATGATGGTGACCAGATTTTAAAAGATGCAGCGATGAAATCTCACAGCCAGAATCTGAATGTTCAACATCAACAGTATTTATATTTATAAAGCCAATTTCATGCTTTCATGTTAAATTATTCCCGCTCTTTCTCTCCCCTTTGAGCCAGTCTCTCTCTCTCTCTCTCTCTCTCTCTCTCTCTGTGAGCGGTGAGAGTGTTGAGTGTGTAGAGCGTGTTGAGTGTGTGATCGAGTTTTTTTTGTCGTTTTTCGGGTTATTTTCTCTTTCTTATGAAAGAAAGTCTTGTTGTTTTTCGTTAGTTTTCACTGTTTAGTTCATAGTTTGGTGGTTGGTGGGTGTAGAGGGGACAGCTGGGCATCATGCCCGTTGTCGGTGGGCAGGCTGAGCTAGAGAGGCTAACACGCCGACATGCCGTGAAGGTCTCACCTGGAGCCGGCGTGTCGGTGGAGGAGGTGAGCTATGCTGTGGGTGAGGTGGTGGGGTTTGAGAGTATTAAATCAGCATCTAGAATGAATGGTGCTGTGGTTATTTTTCTGGATGAGGTGTGTAAAGTGGAGAAGGTGGTGGAGTCCGGTATTGTACTGAAGGACACGTATACTTCCGTTTACCCTCTGGTTAACATGGCCAAAAAGATCACTGTGTCCAATGCTCCACCGTTTATTAAAAATGAAGACTTGGTCAAAGCGTTATCCAGGTATGGGCAGATTGTTTCCCCGATTAAAATGGTGCTGCTGGGCTGTAAATCACCCAAACTGAAGCATGTGGTTTGTCACCGGAGACAACTATTTATGATTCTGAAAGATGCTGACAGTCACCTCAATCTGTCTCTAACGTTTAAAATCGAGGGTTATAATTATGTTGTTTTTATCACTTCTGACACTATGAAGTGCTTTGGTTGTGGGGCTGAGGGTCATCTCATCCGAGCATGTCCCGAGGCAAAAAGGGAGAACGCCGGGGCTCCGCGTGCGGAGCCTCCGGGGGAAAATGCCGGGGCTCCGGGCTCGGAGCCTCCGGCCGGTGACGCCGGGGCTCCGCGCGCGGAGCCTCCGGGGGAAAATGCCGGGGCTCCGGGCTCGGAGCCTCCGGCCGGTGACGCCGGGGCTCCGCGCGCGGAGCCTCCGGGGGAAAATGCCGGGGCTCCGGGCTCGGAGCCTCCGGCCGGTGGCGCGGGGGCTCCGCGCGCGGAGACTCCGGAGGGTACTGCGGGGGCTTCGTGCTCGGGGCCTCCGGCCGGTGGCGCCGGGGCTCCGCGCGCGGAGACTCCGGAGGGTAGTGCCGGGGCTCAGTGCGTGAAGACTCCGGAGGGTAGTGCCGGAGCTCCGTGCGCGGAGACTCCGGAGGGTAGTGCCGGGGCTCTGGGCGCGGAGCCTCAGGCGAGTGTTGAAGGGGCAGACATTTCGAGTTGTCCTCCGGCCCCGGAAAGTCTGGGGGAAAACAGTATGGAGGTTTCTGTTCTTACTGACGAGCAGGGCAGAGAAAATACTGTGAGAAAAGATGTCCAGCAAGATATTTTGTATGAGGGGGAGGGTGGTGAAGAAAAAGAAAAAGAAAACGATTGTAACATTGAGGATGAAATCCTAAATGATGTAGATATGCATGATGAAAAAAACATCAGTCTGAGCACAACTAAGAGGAAAAAACCAGTTGAGAAATGGCAGGGAGGAGGGAAGGCCAGGAAATTTCTGCAGGTTCTCTCTGATGAGGAAGAGGAGGAGGAGGAGGAAACTGAGTTAACTCCCTCTCAGAGAGAAAAATCTACTTTGTATTCTGCAGAAAAAATCAAAAAGTTTTTAACTGACACCAAAGGTTCAAGGGCGGTGAAGGTGGAGACTTTCTTCCCTGATTTAAATGGTTTTATCATCTCTGTTAATCGTTTTAAAAAAGAAGATGTTTTTACTGATCAGGAGGTCTACAGACTGAAGAAGTTTTTAACCAAGGCCAAAGAAGCCCTTCTGAAGGGTGCTAAGTAATTAACTGGAATGATGGTGTGTTTTTTATCCCCTGGTTTTATTTGTTGGTGTCTTTTATGGGTGTTTATGAACATCTCTGTAGGGACTTTAAACATCAATGGAGCTCGCTCTGACTCCAAGCGAGCTTCCCTGTTCCAGCTGTGTCAGATTAAAAAGATGGATGTCATATTTTTACAGGAAACCCACAGTGATGAAAAAAATGAGGGGGACTGGAGGAGGGAGTGGCCAGGCCAGGCTTTTCTCAGTCACAAACTGTTCAATAGTGCTGGGGTGGGGATTTTATTCTCCAGGTTTTTTAAACCTCAGTCTGTGGAGGTCCATCAGGTCATGGAGGGACATATTTTAATGATCAAGACTCTTTATGAAAATGTTAAACTTGTCTTTGTGTGTGTTTATGCTCCTGTGCTGGGCAGGGATAGAATGGTGTTTTTAAATACTCTGTGTGATGTTGTGGCTGGGGTGGAGGAGGGATTCTTATTCCTGGGGGGTGATTTTAACTGCACTGCTGATGCTGCTTTAGACAGGAATCACCTGGAGCCTCATCCTGCATCGTCTGCCCGTCTGAAAAGACTGATAGAGACAAATGACCTGAAGGACGTGTGGAGGGGCATGAACGGTTCCACCAGACAGTACACCTGGTCTCACTGCAGAGACAATAGTTTGTCTCTGGCCAGACTGGACAGGTTTTATTGTTTTAAACATCATTTTAGCATTTTTAAGAAGTGTTCCATTGTTCCGGTGGGTGTGTCGGATCACTCTTTGGTTCAGTGTGACTTTTTTATCAGAAATGTGAAGACGTCCAGCGCCTATTGGCATTTTAACACAGCTCTTTTAGAAGATTGTGCTTTTAAAAATGCTTTTAGGTTTTTATGGATTTCACACAGGGACAGGAAGTCAGCGTTTTTATCAATACAGAGGTGGTGGGATTATGGGAAGGTTTTAATTCAACAATTCTGTCAACAGTATACTCGCAACATCACCAAGCATATCAAGAGATCCCTCCAGGTCCTGGAGACTGAGGTGCAGACCCTGCTGGGCTGCACAGGAGAAAGAGGGCATGTTGAAACCCTCAGAAGGAAAAAGGCTGCCATAGCCAACCTGCTGGGCACCACAGCACAGGGAGCACTGGTCCGATCCCGCCATATGAACGCCTCCATGATGGACGCCCCATCCAAGTTCTTCTTCGGTCTGGAGAGAAAGAACGGACAGAGGAAGGTCATCCACAGCCTGCGTGCCTCCAATGGTTCTACCATCATTGAAGATTCCGAGATCCGACGGTATGCTACGGATTTTTATAAAGATCTTTTTAAAAAGGAACTGGTGGAGGATCCAGAGCTGGAGGCAGAATTCCTCTCTGACCTTCCTCAGGTTGGTGAGTCAGGGAACTCCCTCTTGTCCGCTGACCTGACTCTAGATGAGCTTCATAGAGCCCTCATGAGCCTGGCCAATAGCAAGGCACCAGGTATTGATGGGATTCCAGTGGATTTTTATAAGACTTTCTGGCCCGTGGTGGGTGAGGACTTGTTGGAGGTGTTCCAGGAGAGCCTCAGAACTGGACTTTTGCCGCAGAGTTGCAGGAGAGCTGTTATCACTCTGCTCCCAAAGAAAGGAGACCTCCAGGACCTGAAGAACTGGAGGCCAGTCTCATTGCTCTGCGGGGATTACAAGATCCTCTCCAAAGCCTTAGCTCTCCGGCTCAGAGAGGTGATGATGGAGGTGGTTCATGTAGACCAGACTTACTGTGTGCCTGGCAGAATGATAAGTGATAACATCACTTTGATTCGACATGTTTTGGACCTCTCCAGGTCATTGGGCATAGACACTGGTCTTATTTCCATAGATCAGGAAAAGGCTTTTGATCGGGTTGAACATCAGTACCTGTGGAGGACGCTTGCGGCCTTCGGGTTCAACCCAGATTTTATAGCTAGGGTTCGAGTTATGTACAGTGATGTTGCGAGTATACTGAAGATTAATGGTGGTCTGGCTGCTCCCTTCAATGTCCAGAGAGGGGTTCGACAGGGTTGCTCACTTTCGGGCATGTTATATTCTCTGGCCATCGAGCCGCTGCTGCACAGGCTCAGAAAAACTCTTACAGGAGTGGTTTTTCCGGGGTGTCCTGCAGCGGTGAAACTGACAGCTTATGCTGATGATGTTTTGGTGGTTTTAAATAAAAAGGGGGACATTCAGGTTTTAGAGAAAAATGTTGAATTTTTTAAAAAACTGTCTTCTGCAAAGGTGAACTGGGCCAAGAGTGTAGCTTTCACTACCAGTAGAGACTCTCTAGGCGGGCTGGTGCTTCCAGGGGGGCTCAAGTGGTCAACGGGGGGGTTGAAATATCTTGGGGTGTTTTTAGGGGATGAACTGTTTTTAAAGAAGAACTGGGAGGGGGTCCTGGAGTCTGTCGAGGGCCGACTGAAGAGGTGGAGATGGCTGCTGCCCTGCATGTCATACAGAGGAAGAACTTTAATCATTAACAACCTGGTTTCCTCTTTTCTATGGCACAGGCTGGCAGTCTTAGACCCTCCCTCTAACTTGCTCTCCAAGGTCCAGGCAGTTTTAATAGACTTCTTCTGGGACAAACTTCACTGGCTCCCTCAGGCTGTGCTCTTCCTCCCTGTGGAGGAGGGAGGACAGGGGCTAGTCCACTTGGCCAGCAGGTGTGCTGCTTTTAGACTTCAATTTTTACAGCGGTTGCTGTATGGGCCCAGGGATCTGGTATGGAGGCCTCTGGCTCAGCTGTCCCTGCTGAGCGTGGGAGGCCTTGGTCTACAAGAATCTGTGTTTTTAGTGGATTTTAAGACTGTGAGTTTTCTTTCCCTTCCTGCATTTTATCGAGGACTGTTCAGTGTCTGGAAGCTGCTGTGGAGGAAGAAGATTCACCACGAGACCTCCTACTGGCTGCTGAGGGAACCGCTGTGTCATGGAGACCTGCTGAGTGCCCCACCCTGGGCAGGGGCAGCGGTGAGGGAGGCCCTGAGAACAGCAGGGATCATCACGCTGGGGGACCTGCTGGTGATCACCGGACCCAACCTGCAAGAGGAGGAGGAGCTGGCGGAGCGTTTGGGCTGGAGCTCAAGGAGAAACGTGGGGCGTCTGCTGAGCCACTGGAGGACCTGTCTGACGGGGAAGGAGCGTCAGCTGCTTGGGGAATACGGCCAGGGGTCAACCGCTTCCTGTCCCAACCAACCTTTCCCCCCCCTCATCATCCGTCCGGGTCCGGATCTACAGCGTGAGGTGTCCATGGAGAAAGCTGATGGAAAAACCTTGTCTGCACTGATGGTGCGGACTCTTAATAGGAAGAAGCTGCAGCAGAAGGTCCGGTTTCCCTGGAGGACTAAGCTGGCCATGGGAGAGGAGAACCAGGCTGAGTGGAGGAGTTTTTACAAACCCCCACTCTCTAAGAGGGGGGCGGACCTACAGTGGAGGCTGGTGTATGGGATTTTAGCTGTTAATGCTTTTATATCTGTGCTGAACTCTGCAGTCCAGAACAGCTGCCTGTTTTGTGGTGCAGTGGAGACCATCGTCCACTGCTTCTGTGAATGTCCTCGCCTGGTTCCTCTGTTCTCCCTGCTGGACTGTTTGTTTAAGAAAGCAAAGGAACCCTTCTCTTTAAAGACTTTTATTCTTGGTTTTAAATACAAAAAAGCTCACAAAGAAAAATGTCAACTGATGAATTTTATCCTGGGACATTCTAAGCTGGCTGTGTATGTGAGCAGGAAGAAGAAGGTGGAAGACGGTCTGGACTGTGACTTAGTGCTGCTGTTGAGCAGAACCATCAAAGCCAGGATCATGATTGACTTTAATTATTATAAAGAAATGAACGACCTGCAGCATTTTATTCAGACATGGACCTGTGGTGGAGTTTTGTGCTCAGTTAATGAGCAAAAACTTGTGTTTTCAGATCAGCTGGTCTGATATGTTGGTAAACACAAACATATTCTTATTTCTATTTTTTTCTACTGAAGTGAATTAATGTGTATAATGTTTTAATAAAGTTGTGTTGAAAAATTCAAAAAATTCTCTCTCTCTCTCTCTCTCTCTCTCTCTCTCTCTCTCTCTCTCTCTCTCTCTCTCTCTCTGCACTGTACTGTTGCCATAGTGACGGAGTTGAACGTATTAATTAGTGGGCGGGGCTTCAGCAGCCCTGCAGATGGTTGTAGCTCCCCTCAGGTCTCAGGGGACCACCTTTCAAACAGAGAAAGCCTCTCCTGTTTATTATTCAGACCCTCAACCTCAGTCCAAGAGCTGCATTCATGACCCCACAGTCAACAGTGAAGGATTATGGGTAATGTGAGGTGGAAATGGGACCTCCTCCTCCACACAGGGTGGTTTTATTTACTCGTGCTCTGATTCTGCTTTGATGGAGTAACACGTCTGCGCCTCCTTTTTCAATCGAGTTGAACCGGTTAAAAAAGTCTTTAAAAACGTACTTTTTGTTTTCACGTTTTAAATATTTCATCTCTATGAATGCAGGACGCCATTTTACCTTGAAATGAAGGACACAGGACAGCAGCGCCCCCATGTGTCTGAACTCACACAGGACATCTTTTATTTCACAGCACACCAACTTCTACAACAGAAAATACTTCACATGCAACAGACAGAAAAGATGTTATAAAAATAGCAGCTAAAAGAAATTAAAGTGATAACTGTGCTTGAACAGTGCTGCAGAGTGTTCACGTCACCATTTAGACATCACCAGAGATATTCAAGACAAGCAAACTCAGTGCAAACTCAGTCCATAACAGAGTCATGTGTTAAAGATGTGGTCAAACAATCCTCCTCCTCCTCCTCCTCCTCCTCCTCCTCCTCCTCCCTCAGTGAGTGCACGGGGTGTCTCCTGTAGTGTGAGGTCAGTTTGGTACTTTGTCTTTCAAGTGTTCTTATTTCATGTGCTTCTCTGCTTTCGTCTAGTCTCAGCTTGAAAAATAAGGCTTCCAGGAAGACCACCTCTTAAGTGCAAAATGTCTCATTCTTAGCTGTAAGTTAAGTGTGACGCACAACCCCATGTAAAATGTGTGAGCGTGTGTGTTTAAAGGGTGTTTTTAATGCTAAGCTAACACATTGCTTCTAAATATAAACCCAGCTGAAATAAATCTAGACAAATTGCATTTTGTCTCTGACTTTGAACACATCGTGTGCAGTTCACCGTCTAATGTGAATAAAGTGAACTGTAACATTTCTTCTTTTTGGCATCCTGAGGACGATCACATCTCAGATACCACAGATTCTTTAAAGAGGGGACACTCTGCTTTAATGGAGGCTTTATACTCTGTTCCCCTGTAGTATCTTTACATGATTTATAGATTTAAAAAAATAAAAATAAAAATCCCAGTTTTTTTCCCACTCTGGTGTTTTAGAAAACTCTTATTTCAGCCTCTGTCTGGAACACTTTGTTTTAGCTGCTGTCTCTGTATTAATCAATCAACCAAACTTTAGCAAAAGCGCTTTTCATACAAAGAGATGTAACGCAAAGAGCTTTACAGACCATTAAAAACAACAATTCACCCAAACGACCTCCCACCCAACCACCCTCACCCCAGACAACCACACAGCCCCCACCCACGGCCCTCATACACACACATATATATATTGGCTGAGTACTGATGAACCAGCTGAGAAAACATCATCAGAGGAGCCGTCTGCACCAGGGGCAGGGAGTCAGCCACAGCCACAGGACCCTGACACAGGGCCCAGAGGAGAGATGTAGCAGACACCCATCTCCACCAGGAACCCATGTGACAGGCCCCCGCTACCACAGCCAACCACCACCCCTGGTGCAAAGGGCTCCCCCAGAGAAAACACTGGAGATCCTATAAGAATGATAAAAGGTTAAAAACAAATAAAAGCTAAAACATATATATATATAAGATTCATCCTATAAAATAATGTATGATTAAAAATGAAATAAGAAAATAAGAAGCCTAATCTACTAGAATAAATAAAGATTAGAATAAATAAATATTAACCAAAGGCTAAGATAAAAAAGTGGGTCTTGAGCCTGCTCTTAAATACATGAACATTCTGTAAGACTTCACAAACCCCCTTCTCTCTGATTGGCCAGCCCTCTGGAGGACTGTCAGGGGCAGAGCTATGGCAGACCTTAGTGATTGAGGCCCACCCCTCTAATGAGTCATGAACCAGTTAGGAGGTCCTTAAGTGACCTTCCTTATGTGATGACCTCATTATTTCAGTAAGTCAAGAAAGTCTGGGGATCTGATGAAGATCTGGAGCTGTTTTTAGAGCAGTGTTTTTGACCCGTTCACAGACAGATTCAGAGATTTCTCCAACATATGAACATGTAGAGGTTTGAAAATCTGCACACGCTCAGTCTGGACATCCGGGATTGTTTACTTTATATCCATGTTTAAAACAATGGGAGAGCAGAAAACCCCCTCTTTAAAGTTATGGTAATTTGTTTAACTTTACTTACTACCAATCATGAAACAGGTTTGAGTGATAAATGCATCAGTCACTTGCAACCTATGATTCTCATTCAGTAAAGTGAGCATTAAAACTTCTCTCTACAGCTGCAGGTGGTGAAAACGAGTCATAATGTTTAAACCTTGAGTTTTAAAACAGTTGGAAGCATCTATAAGATAACTGAACTCACAATTCATCAGCAGTCACTAGTTTATATACCTGTTTTATACAGGTTGATCTTGATCACAGAGCAGCAGTATGTGTGTGTGTGTGTGTGTGTGTGTGTGTGTGTGTGTGTGTGTGTGTGTGTGTGTGTGTGTGTGTGTGTGTGTGTGTGTGTGTGTGTGTGTGTGTGTGTTTATGGATGCATTAAAATACATGATAAATGCACCAGTAATGCACTACAGAGATGGTCTTCAAGGACTGTGGTACTGAATATAAAAAAAATAAAACATTTGTTATTTAAAATGCCTAACATGTCATTTATATTATTTAATGTTATATATATGTAGGAAACTTCATCTTTAAGATTTCAGGGTATCATACTCTGTCATTTTGTCATTTTGATTTCATCAATGAATCAATGAAGCGGGGGGGGGGGGGGGGGGGGGGGGGGGGGGGGGGTTGCAAAGAAATGCAATGTTAGGAACTAAAAGGTAAGTGATACAACACCACCACCCAGTGGCAGTATTGTAGTATCAGCCAACCAAAGCAGCACATTCAGGCGTTAAAGACCAGGTAGGTGAAGTTCTCCTGTTTAGGTTTGACACTGAAGTTGTAATGTCCGATCCGGTTCCTCTGGTAGTAAAAGAGGCAGACGAAACCGATGATGAAGAAGAGTGAGACGCCGATTCCAAGACAGGCGAGTCCAGCAATGTGAAGACTGTTCAACTCGTCATCTAAGAAATCTGCAACGAACAGAGTCTGAGTGAAACACACCGTGTTCGGTTTGTTAAACACCGTCAGCATCAGCCAGATGAAAACCGTGGAAAAACAAAGATCCAAGCAGGCTGCTGATGGTTTCAGAGTGCATCAAATTCCTACAAACTAAATGAATTAGCCAGATGAAGAGTGGTTTGAGCGTACACACACATCAGGGAGAAAACCTTCAGCCTCATGTTTGAAAACAATTCAGCTGTTAGGAAAAGAGAAGCATACAAAATACAGTGGCTGGTCCACTCAGGTCAGGCTGTCAGAGAGCCAAAGCTGAAAAGTCACTCTTATCTCAGCTGGAGTTACATCACAGGTTGATTTAGAGACACTCACAGCAGCCATGCAGCTGAAAAACATTCATTCTGAAACACAGAAGCTCCGCACCCTCTGTGGATATATCTGTCATCATACAGTTACAGGAACAGAGACAGGCAACACAATGTCCACTGGAAGGAAAAAACAAGAGATTCAAAAAGGAATGATGCAAATTCAAAACCCCTAACCTGAAAACCCATGTACCCTACCCTTCCAGGTGGTAGAAATAAAATAGTTCCTGAACCCGCCTTTCAAGGCTTTCACTTCTGAAGAGCATTACTCAAAGACAGTCTCACACTTTGAGATCATGAACAGATCATTTTCCTGAAACATCAGGCAGGGATTTGGGTTCCCAGAAGATATCCAGGAAATGTGTCAAAGGAGCTTAACTAAGGCTACAGGGTGCATGCTTATTATTATTATTATTATTATTATTATTATTATTATTATTATTATTATTATTATTATTATTATTATCAGGTGTAGAAGTTCTTACCTTCATCAGATCTCTGTACAGGCCCGGAGGAGCCTAAAGCTGTTCCTATTGTGTTTGAAGACCGAGCCGTTCTTTTCAGACAGTCCTGTCAGGAAACACAAGCAGAGATGAGAAAGGAACAAGCCATAAGATCACCCATTGAAACTGATGGACCTCACTGGATGGTGCAAGTTTGAGGAGGTTTACTTATGATGCACATTTTAGCACAAATAATAATACAAAAATGAAAACTCAAACAGCAAAAAAGGAGTACAGTTACTGATTTAAAAAATCAGCATCACAGTTGGACCATGGTGTCATAAACTGAGGATCCTTCTTTACAGCAGGGAGCTGTCCTGACAGACTGAAGGGTTTGGGCCTGATGAAGTATGTGGGGAGACGTCTTGTGTGTGTATGTGAAGTTGTGTGTGTGTGTGTGTGTGTGTGTGTGTGTGTGTGTGTGTGTGTGTGTGTGTGTGTGTGTGTGTGTGTGTGTGTGTGTTTTCTTTGATGTACTCACAGGCACACAGGTGTCAGATCCTGTCTGCACACAGATGTGGACCTGGCAGTGCAGATAGATCAGGTTCAGTTTGACGATGGAGAAAATCTTTACAGACACGCGGGATGAGCTGGAGTTCCCGTTTTCTAACACTTTGGTTTGAGAGTTCAGCGAACAGCTGAGGAAACACAGAACAGAGGACTGAGAACATGGAGCATTCATTCATTCATTCATCCATTCATTCATTGTTCATTTGATTGTGGATCAGATTTCAGATTATCTAAATGACCCCCTCAGTATCAGATTATTTTGTCCTGATTGGCGAGTCAGATTCAAAGCATCCTCTGTAACTGATGTTGAGAAACGTAAACTGTTAAAATAAAAAAAACGGTTACTCATACAGAAACCTCTGATTCCTGTCACTGGGACTCCATTATTTCTAGATCATTATTTTTCAGAGCAAAGAGCTCCTTTTTTATTTTGACTGTAGCCCCATGCTGTGGTCCACACATCCTGTGAACTAACTGTAAGTAAGTGTTTCTTTAATTTAAAAGCTGAAAGGGTATTTTATCCTGGTCATGTAAGCAGAAAAAGAGGACAGCTATGATAGTGAAGCTATAAAAGTCAGAAACCTGCCAGCAGCTCTTCTGACTGGCCCCATGAGAGGACCTGACCCCAAAGTACAACACCTACAAACAGAGGTAGAGCTGCAAGCAGGAGCAGACCTGTTCTCCAGGAAGATGTGGCTGTCGCTGTCTCCAGGGTTTGGAGTGGGAGTGGCCCAGCATTTGTTGATGACAACTTTAATCTGCTCAGAGGAGGTGTTGAGGCTGACCTCCACCACCAAATCCTCCTCAGACGACAAGCTGTAGTTTTGAGGTAAAGGCGTTGTGCCGTTCATCAGCTGCACTTTCACCTGGAATGATCCCGAGCCCATGATGACATCTTTGATCATGTCATAGCTGCAGAAGGATGAGATTAAAAAAGTGTTGATTAACAAATAGTCAGGGGAGCAAAACTGAAAAAGCAACTCTGGTGGACACCTTGGGGTACAGGCTGACAACCTATCCAGCATTAATATATAACCCCTTAACATGTATTCTAGCTAGGTTGTCAACTTAGAAATGTTTTTTTTGTCCTTTTATTGACAGTTATTTCTAAGTACTTCCTTATTGTTCTAAACTTGTCGACTGTGGCTCAGTGGTAGAGTTGTCGTCTCTCAATCGGAAGGTCGAGGGTTCGATTCCGAGCTCCTGCAGTCACATGTCAAAGTGTCCTTGAGCAAGACACTGAACCCCAAATTGCTCCCACTGTTGTGCAGTGGTGTGTGAATGGGTATGAATGATTTAGATCAAACTGATGGTTCTTATCATAGAACGTGCCACCATCAGTGTGAATGTGGTGTGGATGGGTGAATGACACGAGCAGTGTAAAGCGCTTTGAGTGGTCAGAAAGACTAGAAAGGCGCTATATAAGTACTGGTCCATTTACCATTTACCATTTAAACTTCCACCAGCAATGTTGAGGATTTTTTTTTTTCTAAATTAAATGGAGCGACGCCTGCGAGCTGGTTCAGGCAGACAACTCGAGCTGTGCTGCTACTCACGTCACATGTCCCACTCGTCATAGCCTTCTTCCAATCATGTTCTCTGCAGGTTCTTTCGCCCCCACCGCCACCCCAGCATCCACCTGCAGGCTCCAAGGGGGTTATGTTCTGTGTGTTTTACTCATCACCCTCAATGTAGCCATGTAAACCTTTCTGCAAGGAGCGATGAGATCGGAGCCTGGCGCCAAACATGAAAATATATTTGCTGTTGCAATAAACCATTTAAAACGTGAGTTGACTGACTGAACTTAATTCATGTGCAAACATGATGTTAAAACACGTAATCAATAAATATCAAGGAGTATTACACCAAGGGGGCGCAAGTGAGCCAGCAAAGCTGTGATTTGTTATGAGAAAGCAGGCCATTGAAGATGATCACAGCAGGTGTCAAAAGGCTGAACAAAAATTCATGACTTTCCCATAACAGATTATCTTTGCCAATTTATCTACAAATAAAAACATTTACATCAAGATTCAACCATCAAAGTTTGCTAGAAAAAGGAAGGCTTAATATTTTTCCAACTAGATAAAATAGCAAGCAGCTAAGTAGCTAGTGTCATGTCTGTCAAGTTTCTGTTGTTTTTACACATTTTGATTCATGTTTTGTTTCCGCTTTTATTTTGAAATCACTAACCCTTGTCTCTGTCTTTTAGATTTGTTCCTGTCTGCCCTGCCCTGTCTGTCACACCTGATTCCTGATTGTCTTCCCCAGCTGTGTGTCATCACCCCTCATTACCTCTTGTATTTAACCTCATGTGTCTCACTGTCTCGTTGCCAGTTCGTCGTACTTCACAGTCTTCGTCCCAGCCTTGTTCATAGTCTCGTCTTGCTGTTTCTGATTCTTGCTCTCGTTTTTGGATCCTGATTATAGTCTCGTGTTTTGGATACCTCTGCCTGGTTTTTTGGATTACCCTTTTTGTGTATTGAACTCTGCCTGTCTGACTACCC
The DNA here is from genome assembly GCA_030710495.1 of Labroides dimidiatus. NCBI lineage: Eukaryota > Metazoa > Chordata > Actinopteri > Labriformes > Labridae > Labroides > Labroides dimidiatus. The sequence goes on from CM061159.1 coordinate 757,866, forward strand.
GCTTCTGTGTACCGAACCCTGCCTGTCTGACTACCTGCTTCTGTGTACCGAACCCTGCCTGGCTGACTACCTGATTTGTGCATTGAAACCTGGACTTGACAATAAACCTTTGTGTTTATACGGAACTTGAGTTTGTTCTTGCACTTGTGTCCTTTCCTGGTTCATGGTTCTTGACAGAACGAACTGGCCAGATATGGACGCAGCGAGTTCGGACCAGTTCCGCCAAGCTCTCCGGGCTCAGGGCCAACGTCTTGCTCAGCAAGAAGATCAGCTGGCGGCCCTGTGTTCTGGTCTGAAGGGCCTGGCTGAACGCCAGGATTCTATGATCACTTCGCTTGGCTCACAGGTTGCTTTGCTTCTGGAGAAGCTGGACTCAAGTAATTCTGTTCCTTCCAGTACCTCCTCCACGCCTCCTGGGGCAGTGTCTGAGTTGCCTGCACCATCTGTTTCCTCGGGAGATTGTAGTCAGCTCTCTCGGCCGGAACGTTTTTCCGGAGAGTCGGGTGACATTCGTCCTTTTATTACACAGTGTGAAATGCATTTTGAGCTTCATGCAGCTGCCTTCCCGTCTGAAAGAGCCAAGATTGCCTTCATCATTTCACATCTGACAGGTCGGGCGGAAGCGTGGGCTACTGCAGAGTGGAGCGGCAGGTCTTCTTCGTGTGTTTCTCTATCCGGATTTGTTCAAGCCTTCGAGAGGGTTTTCCAGCACACCTCACCGGGCCGAGAGGCGGCTCGAACCTTGATCAGGTCCAAACAGGGCAAGAAGAGAGTCTCGGACTATGCTATTGATTTTCGTACACTCGCAGCTAAGAGTGAGTGGAATGAAGCAGCGTTAACTGACGCGTTTTTTCAAGGTTTAGCGGATGACGTGAAAGATCGACTGGTTACCTTGGACTTACCCACGGATTTGGATTCCCTCATCGCCCTGGCTATCAAGGTGGACAAACGCCTCATCGATAGGGAACAGGACAAGAACCGGTTCCCTCCTCGTTCTCCTGGGAGTCGGTTTAGGGCTGCTGATCGGTCATCCCCTGCACCTCCTGTGTCTACCGGAGTCGGAGAGGAGGAGCCCATGCAACTCGGGCGCACTCGCCTCTCTGAGGAGGAGCGACTGCGACGCAGGAGGGATGGTCGGTGTTTTTATTGTGGTCACCCTGGTCATTTAGTCTCTGAGTGTCCGGTCAAGCAGACCAGGGTGAAGGACAAGGTGGGTTTTACGGTGAGCCAGAACATCATCATTGACAATCCGTCTCAGCCGAGGATGATGTCGGCCGTCTTTACCTCGGCGGATAATTCACTGTCTGTCTCCACATTCATTGACTCAGGTTCCGACGCTAACCTCATCCATTCCTCTCTCGCCAGGGAATTACGCCTAAGAATGTTCCGGCTTCATCGCCCCGTTAAAGTTAAGGCCGTTGATGGGGGCCTCTTGGGTAAAGTTACTCATCTGACCCAGTCGGTTCAGGTTACCATCGCGAATGTTCACTCTGAAAGACTTTGTTTTCATGTGTTCGAATCTATGACACATCAGGCTATTCTGGGGCTCCCCTGGCTAAAGAAACACAACCCTAATTTTGACTGGGCTAGGGGGAAAATTACTTCTTGGGGTCCCTTTTGTCATAAGAACTGTCTGGTTGTGAAGTCTACTTTCACTGAATCCTCGGAGTCTGATCTGTCTAGTGTTCCTCAGGGTTATCATGATTTAACTGAGGTTTTCAGTAAAGCTAAGGCTAAGTCTCTGCCTCCTCACCGTTCATATGACTGTGCCATAGATCTTTTGCCTGGATCTACTCCCCCTAGGGGTAGCCTGTTTTCTTTGTCTCCTCCTGAGCGTCAGGCCATGGAGGAGTATGTAACAGAGTCGTTGGCGGCGGGGATTATCCGTCCCTCGTCTTCTCCTGCTGGGGCGGGGTTTTTCTTCGTAGAGAAGAAGGATAAGTCACTTCGTCCCTGCATTGATTATCGTGGACTCAATAATATTACGGTCAAGAACAGATATCCCCTTCCTCTCATTTCCACAGCTTTTGAATTGTTGGAGGGGGCCAAGTTTTTTACCAAGCTAGATTTACGCAACGCTTATCATTTGGTCAGGATTCGGGAGGGTGATGAGTGGAAAACTGCTTTTAATACCCCCACTGGTCATTACAAGTATCTGGTGATGCCATTTGGTTTGACTAATGCTCCTGCTACCTTCCAGAATCTAGTTAATGATGTTCTTCGGGACATGCTGAATGTTTTTGTGTTTGTATATTTAGATGACATCCTGATCTTTTCTCCCGATGAGGAGACACACACGAAGCATGTTCGCATGGTGCTTCAGCGGCTGTTGGAGCACCAGCTTTATGTGAAAGCTGAAAAGTGTGAGTTTCACAAGTCCTCAGTGTCATTTCTGGGGTTTGTGCTCGCTGAGGGAGAGATCAGGATGGATCCTGAAAAGGTGTCTGCCGTGGCCGAGTGGGCCACACCTCGGTCACGTAAAGATGTTCAAAGTTTTCTGGGTTTTGCCAACTTTTATAGAAAGTTCATCAGGAATTTTAGCACCAAAGCCTCGCCTCTGCATGACCTTACTTCACCTCACAGATCTTTTGTCTGGTCTACTGAATGTAATGCGGCTTTCCAGAGTCTCAAGGACAGTTTTGTGTCGGCACCAGTGCTCATCCTCCCGGACCCTTGCCAGCAGTTCGTGGTCGAAGTGGACGCCTCCGATCTTGGTATCGGAGCGGTCCTGTCACAAGTAAGCGTAAAAGATGGCAAACTACATCCATGTGCTTTTTTGTCCAAGAAATTGTCATCCTCAGAGCGGAATTATGATGTTGGAGACCGCGAGCTGCTGGCAGTGAAGGTGGCCCTGGAGGAATGGCGTCACTGGTTGGAGGGAGCTCAGCTTCCGTTTCAAGTCTGGACTGATCATAAGAATTTGGAATATTTAAAGACCGCTAAAAGGCTTAATGCGAGGCAGGCAAGGTGGGCAATTTTCTTCAGCCGCTTTAACTTTGTCCTCTCCTACAGACCCGGTTCCAAGAACACCAAACCCGACATCCTGTCACGTAAATTTGACCCTCCTAATTTAGTTTCTGCACCCAAGACCATTTTGCCTCCATCATGCTTCATTGCTTCACTCACCTGGGACATCGAGGACAAGGTTAAAGCGGCCTCTGTGAGTACATCTATTCCCTCTGAATGTCCTAAGGAGAAACTGTTTGTTGTTCAGCATCTCAGAGGGGAGGTCATCAAGTGGGCCCACAATAACAAAGCTTCCTGTCATCCTGGCTCTGGTAAAACTCTGTTTATAGTCCAGCAACGGTTCTGGTGGCCAGGGATGAAAAAAGATGTTTTTGAATATGTTGGTGCGTGTGTGGTGTGTGCTACTCACAAGGGGTCTTCACAAAGGCCTCAGGGACTGTTAAGGCCTCTTTTGGTTCCCAAGCAACCGTGGACTCACATTGCCTTGGACTTTGTATCTGGACTGCCACCTTCAAAAGGTAACACTGTGGTTCTCACAGTGATTGATCGTTTTTCTAAGATGTGTCATTTTATTCCTTTGCCAAAGCTTCCCTCGGCCAAGGAATTGGCCGAGGTCATGTTAATTCATGTGTTTAGGATCCACGGATTTCCTCAGGATATAGTCTCAGATCGGGGACCTCAGTTCATCTCCCAGTTTTGGAAAGAGTTCTGCAGACTGCTGGGAGCTACGGTCAGTCTGTCGTCTGGGTTTCATCCTCAAACTAATGGTCAGTGTGAACGGGCTAATCAAGAATTGGAGAAAGGACTTCGTATCATGGCATCACAGAACCCGGAATCATGGTCTGATAAACTGGTCTGGATAGAACTCGCCCATAACTCACTCCCATCATCATCCTCTGGTTTTTCTCCGTTCCACATTGTACATGGTCATCAACCCATTGTTTTTCCCACCGCAGACTCTGGTTCCTCTGTTCCGTCCGCATTGGCCTTGGTCCGTCGCTGCAGGAGAACCTGGGAGCGGGCTCGCCAGGCCCTCCTCAAGTCTTCGTCAGTCTACAAGGTTGCTGCGGATAAGAAGAGGTCTGCTGCCCCTAAGTACGTCTCAGGTCAGAGGGTCTGGCTGTCCACCCGGAACCTACCACTCCGGGTGGAGTCCAGGAAGTTGGCTCCCAGGTTCGTGGGTCCATTCCCCATCTCTAAGGTGGTTAATCCTGCAGCTGTCCAACTCAAGTTGCCAAGGTCAATGCGGATCCACCCCACTTTTCACGTCAGCCACGTCAAGCCGGTCAAGACCAGCGCTTTGTGCCCTCCGGCCAAGCCCCCTCCACCCCCCCGGTTCGTGGACGGCGATCCTGTCTTCACAGTTAAGAAGCTCTTGTCTGCACGTCGTCGGGGCCGGGGGATCCAGTATCTGGTGGACTGGAAGGGATACGGTCCAGAGGAGCGCTCCTGGATCCCGTCCCGTTTCATCTTGGACCCCTCGCTCATTCAAGATTTCCACGCCTCGAATCCTGGTGCTCCTGGGCCGTCAGGAGCCGGCCCTTGAGGGGGGGGGTACTGTCATGTCTGTCAAGTTTCTGTTGTTTTTACACATTTTGATTCATGTTTTGTTTCCGCTTTTATTTTGAAATCACTAACCCTTGTCTCTGTCTTTTAGATTTGTTCCTGTCTGCCCTGCCCTGTCTGTCACACCTGATTCCTGATTGTCTTCCCCAGCTGTGTGTCATCACCCCTCATTACCTCTTGTATTTAACCTCATGTGTCTCACTGTCTCGTTGCCAGTTCGTCGTACTTCACAGTCTTCGTCCCAGCCTTGTTCATAGTCTCGTCTTGCTGTTTCTGATTCTTGCTCTCGTTTTTGGATCCTGATTATAGTCTCGTGTTTTGGATACCTCTGCCTGGTTTTTTGGATTACCCTTTCTGTGTATTGAACTCTGCCTGTCTGACTACCCGCTTCTGTGTACCGAACCCTGCCTGTCTGACTACCTGCTTCTGTGTACCGAACCCTGCCTGGCTGACTACCTGATTTGTGCATTGAAACCTGGACTTGACAATAAACCTTTGTGTTTATACGGAACTTGAGTTTGTTCTTGCACTTGTGTCCTTTCCTGGTTCATGGTTCTTGACAGCTAGTGTTTCAGTCTAGCAAAATACCAGGGGACTCCTAGTCAACCACATGGTATATGTTCATGAAATTATAATACAATGATGGAAAAAAGTTTTTGGACACCCTTTAAATTCTACACAATCTCAAATACTATCATGAATTATTAGAGGAAAAATCTTTTCTTGTTTCAAAAAGTCTGGTGGCATAGACAGAGACAACAGCATAGACAAAAACTACAGTACGTTATTGTTATTAAGAAAAACTAACAAAACTTAATCATCAGTTTCAGTGTGTCACTTCTGAATATTGTCTGTATCAAAGCCAACAAATAACAGAGAATATGTTCCAAACCTGAACAAAAAAATAAATAAACCATCACATGATGAAATGAATATTTAGTAGTCCTGCATTAGCACACAGCAGAACTCTAATTCTGGCTGCCGTGTTCCTCTCCAGCCTGCTGAGAGCTTATCTTGTCCCATTTTTTCTTGAATCACTGCATTTAATTCTTCTAAATTCTTTGGTTTACACTTTGAAACAGACCGTTTAATAATCCACCACAGATCTTCAATGGGGCTCATGTCCTGGGATTGGGCTGGCCCCTCTAAGACCTGGATCCTGTGCTCCTGCAGCCAAGTTTTCCTGGCCCTGGATGTTTGGTGTGGGCCAGTATCTTGTTAAAACATCCAGTTTCATCTGGACAGAACAGAGAATGTGCAGAAGGGAGCATCGGGGGTTTGGAGGATGGTACAATACTTGTCAGAGTTCAATGTGCCATCACAGGCAGTGAGATGACCAACAGCAGCAGCAATCATGCTGCAATCAAACCACCATTCTGCCTCCACCATGCTGACAGTAGGTCCATGCTGGAGATAATGCTTTGCCTGGCTGTCAACGTACTCTTACATCAGCAGGAGGAAGATCAAGCTGGAAACTGGAGTCATCAGACCACAGGATCTTCTTCCAGTTCCTGCAGGTCCAGTTCTTGTGTGCTGGGGTCCAATGACACCAAGTTTACCTCTGCCTCTTATTGATCTGTCTTCTTGACAGCCTTGTAGAACCTCAAGCCATAATCTAAAGTGGGCCATGTACAGTGCAGGTGGAACACCGATACCAGTTTGGTTTGACCACTGCTGCTGAAGCTCCTGTGATGTTATTCAGCGGTTTTCCCTGCACATGTGGATCAGGATGCGGTCATGTCTTGTTGAAAAAACCCTTGGATGTTCAGATCTTAATCTGTCTTCCAAGCTGTTGGTTGGTCCCTATTTCTGCAGAGTGTGTCCAACTGCTGAAGGATGGCATCTGCACTTCCTGGCTATTGGGCAGCAGCTGTACCCTTCCTGGCTGAGAGTCTGTATCTTTAGGTTGTGTTTCCTGTGTTAAGTTCCTTTATTTAGCCATTTTTGTCTCTGAAGAACTTTCAATTGTACAGTTTATAAATAGACTCGAAGCACGGCAACAAAAAATTGTGTCTTTTAACAAAAAGCACAACCTTCATTAGTTGATCACTGGTACCAAAATGATCCGATATTGAAGTTTTCCAATGCATTTTTATGTAACCAATCAATTTAAAATGTGAAACCATGAGTCAAATTACCGGGATAAGAAATAGAACAGCGTGGAGAGTGATCCAACAGTGCCCTCATCAACTCCACTTCTGAGGATAAAGTAGGTCCAGCTACCCTGTCTTTTGCAGAACAGTTTGTATGCAGACTGTATGACCCACAGGCAATTACCAACTCCATCCATGATACTGGCTGTGCCCTGTTTCAGAATGTGAAAGCCTAATCTAATTAACTAATTATTGAATTAACTATTCAAAATATGAAGCTATGCATTGCTAATGTATATGGAGTAAATGTTGACGACTCTTCTTTTTTTCGCTCCCTGTTCACCTCACTCTATGACCACTTAGATAACACACTTATCATAGGAGGGGACTTCAACATGGCCTTGGACTCGGGAATGGACAGGCTGAGTGCAACAGGGAACCATTGGCTCTGACAATAGACTAAGGTCGTTAAACAGTACATGGAGGATTTTGGTCTTTGTGATGCATGGCTTTCACACCACCCCGCTCTTAAAGAATACACAGACTTCTCATCAGTGCACCATTGGAGTTGGGGCGACTGTGGGTCAGTGGTAGAGTTGTCGCCTCTCAATCGGAAGGTTGAGGGTTCGATTCCCAGCTCATGCAGTCTCATGCCGAAGTGTTTGAGCAAGACACTGATCCCCAAATTGCTCCCACTGTTGTTCAGTGGTGTGTGAATGAGTACGACTGGGTTAGATCAAACTGATGGCCTTCAATAGATTGTTTTGCCATCAGTGTGTGAATGTGGTGTGGATGGGTGAATGACACTAGGAGTGTAAAGCGCTTTGAGTGGTCAGAAAGACTAGAAACGCGCTATATAAGTACTGGTCCATTTACCATTCATATTCCAGAATAGATTTTTTTTCTAGTGGGCAACTCAAGAATGAGTGATATATTAGAAACTAATGTTCATCCCATCACCATCAGCGACCACGCACCAGTCTCATTCACTTTAATTGATAAGAAAATAAAACCACCAACGAGAAGCTGGAGATTTAATACATCATGAAGATCCTAATTTTATCAGTTATTTTGAAAAGGAATGGTCTCTTTACATAGAAAATAATGGTCGACCCCACACGATGGAAATCTTTACCCATATCACTCATGGGGAGAGTTGCCACCATAAAAATGATGGTCCTACCCAGAATAAACTATCTGTTCTCAATGATTCCCACAAAACCTCCTTCCACCTGGTTTAAGTCACTGGACTTAAAAAAATCAATAAATTTCTCTGGAAAACCAAACCATCACGTATCAGTTTAAGAACCCTACAAAAGGCTAAAAACAATGGTGGTTTAGATTTGCCAGATTTTCACCACTACTTCTTAGCAAACAGATTGCAATATATTTCAAAATGGCTACATCCCAACCAACTAGATGGCTTGATGCAGAGCAAGTACTATGCGATAAACTAGTTATTTCTAATCTGCCATTTATCAGCTCAACTGTTAGACATCATAAATGTTTCAAAAACATCAACATCAACTCCACTCTTATAGCCTGGTGGGAGTTTCTAAAATTAACCAAGTCTTCACTCATTCCGTGTAAGCTTACACCCAACTGGAACAACCCCGACATCCTACAAAACAAGAAAATGATAAACTTTGCTCAGTGGAATAATAAAGGGATTAAACACTTTGAACATATTATTCAAAATTGAAATTTTGTGTCATTTGAGAAACTCACTACACAATATGGGATCAGTAATGCAAAATTCCTAGAGTATATAGGAAATAAGAAATATAATTCCAATCAGCTAGATTTACAACTTCCTACTAGGGTGGCAGAATTTATCAACCCAGGGGGTAAACCAGCCCCTGCACTGGTATGAGTGGGTGTATGTGTGTGTGTGTGTGCGAGCATGCATGTTGGTACATATGGGTGTGTGTCTGTAGGTGCGCACATACATGTGTGTGTACATGCATGTGCGCATATATATGTACATATATGTTTATGTGTGTATGTAGGCATGTACCTGAGTGTGTATATACATATGTATGTGTGTGTATGTGTATATGTGAATGTATGTATACTTGTATGTATCATGATATGTTAATGTGTGTATGTATATGTGCATGTGTGCATGTATGAATGTTTGTATGCATGTATGTGCATGTGTATATGTATATATACATGTATGTATATATGTGTATGTGTATATATGTATGCGTATGTATGGGTGTATATGTGTACATATATGAATTTATGTATATGTATGTATTTGTGTGTGTATGAATGCTAAATATCCTTCCTCTCTCTCTGAGATATGGCACGTGGGGACGAGGCAGGGGGTGCTGGTTTCTCTCTCTTCCAGCCCTGGGCTTCACGCCTCGCGGGTCCTGCCCCCACTCCCGCCCTGGAGGGGATCCTGGGGAACAGGGGGGCCTACTGCCGCCAGCTAGGTGGCTCATCTTCAGTGGCGGCTGCTGGTCAGTCAAGGATGGGAAGCTCAATTTTTTCCTGGCCTACATCATAAATTTGTTTATTTATTTAAACATAATTTCTACCCTCCGTTCCTTTTCAAGGAAATGATCTGTGACCCTGTCGTACCAACTAGGTGTCTTTTCCAGGGATTTTACCAGTGTTCTCTCACGGCCAGCAGAGCTAGACTGCTTAAAAGGCCTTGGCCCATTGTGTTGCGGGTGTAAGACTTGAGCCGCTTTAAACAGGAGAAGCTCCTCTCTACACCTGCAGCTGTAGCTGCTTGTTGGTGAAAAGGGAGTGAATCTTTAAACACAACGCTCGTCGTTTTTAAGAAATGTAAACTCGCTGGGGATCGATAAAGCCTCCGTATCAGTCCAGAACAACTGAATGTAGAAGTTACAAAGTCTCCGGTAGAGTTTTACTTCAAGATCGCTGATTGGCTCATTTCACTGTCAATCAAAAAGGGATTCAGCCTCAGAAAGATCATCCAATCATCATGCAGAAGCTGAGCGTCCAGGCCAGCCCACTGCCTCATAGACCCCCAAAGACGCTGAGTGTCTGATGGGCGGGACAAAGCCCAGCGTTTATCCAATGACCGTCCAGTTTCCACAGTGGAACAACCCACTCTACCCTACACTGTTGAAGTCTGAAGACGCTCAGCGTCTGACTCGGCGTTACCAGATGTACGATAATTATCGTATTTGTGCGATAATTTAGCCCTCTGTATGATGTACGATCAATAATTCCAAAAAAAGGCTAAATGTACGATAATTTGACAATTTCGTGTGGTTGTTACAGATCTACCCCAGTCTGACGGATTTATCTGTAAACCCTAAATGCATCTTATATCATGTGACGTTTCCAGCCAATCATAGTTTAAGTGTCATTCGTCTCAGAACGATTGACAGCCAATCAGGGTCGTAGGAGCTCCGTCAGGAGGAAGTCAGTCAGTTGAGAGAAAAATGAGCACCGGAGCCTCGAGCTGCTGATCAAATGCTGCTGATGTGGGGCAGGGCGATGAATTCTCACAAAAGTGCCTGTAGGACACTAAACAGAGTGATCAATTGTGATTTTCGCGCAACAATAAGACAGTTGTTTTGATCATTATCAGTTATTTTAATTATTTTGTCGGTTGTACGATAATTTCCCCCAAAATACGATAATTTTGAGGCTCTGGTACGATAATTTTATATTTCCCATCTGGCAACGCTGGTCCGACTGTGTTAAAGCACTGAGACACTGCGGGGATGAATGAGAAGGAAGTGGCACCAGTTACCTGTGATAAGTAGCTGATTCAGAACAAAAGATGAAGGTATTCTAGCGCATATTTAGGCAATGAAATGTACACACAGCAGGACATATCACCACTTTTTTTGGGGACATTTTAGGGGAAGCTGAGCTTCCCTTGCAGTCTTAGAGCAATCGCCACTGCTCATCTTCCAGAGGGGAGATCTCCTCTCTGGTCCTACTTCACCCCACAACCCTCACTCCCCCGCTCCTCCAAACACCCACACACTTAGGACCTTGAGGGGCATGTTCGTTATGTGTCGATGATAGATTTCTTTATCATGATTTATTTATAATGCTGAGACTTGATGATTCTCATGGAGCTTTTCAAGGCGTAATGAGTACAGAAACCCAGAGGTCCTCAGCAGCAGCGCTTCACTAAACCAACACTGTTTATTTGATTAAAGTTCAGTGGTTTCTCTTTGTTTTCTTCAAGGTTAATTATTTTATATGATCAAATATAAAACATCAACAATGTTACATGGTTGTATGTATTGACCATTAACCAACCTGCTCTCTGATTAACATCATGAGCAGCTAAACAACCGATCAACTGATTGATTGATCGTTAGTCTCAGCTTCCTTAATGCTTTGTAGCTATCTTTAAAATGACGGAGCATGCTGAGAAATCATGATACCACATGACCCTTACCCCATGGAGCCAAAGTCAGTAGAGATAAGCATGTTCTTCATGTAGGTACACATGATGGGAACTTTCAGCTGAATTTTGGGTACCACTCCTTGTCCACTTGGATCCATGGAGCTGAAGAGAGTTGCGGATGCCGTGTAGAAGGTTTCGTTCTAAAATACCAAATGTTGAAAGCAGTCTGGGTTAAATTTTAAAGAACCTGTAATGTAGGGTCATGTTAAATGCATTAGTTAAAAGCAAGAACCCACATGCACAAGCCTGGTGACGCATTCATTCCACGCCACCGTCAGCTCTGTATGGGTATCGTTGCCTCCGTTGACCCCACACGCCGGTTGTCCCAGGTAAAGAGCGCTCTCCTTGATGCTGTTGCTTTTAAGAAAATCTCTGGCAATGGTCACAGTGATGGCAGCAACTCTGCACTGGACTGAGATCGCCCCAAGCACAGAGGTGTTGGTGGTGATTCTTGACGCAGGACTGTGGGTGATAAGAGCTGTCATCTGAGGGATGGGGGTGGTTGAAGAGATAGCAGTGCTGTATTTCACTGCAGGCGTGGTGGTTTTATGGCTAGTTTTGGTAGTTTTAAGGGCAGTAGTTGTTGTTTTTTTAACCATGGTGGTTGTTTTAGGGATCCATGCTGGTGTCACTGAGGGACTAATGATTTTAAAGGTTGTTTTCTGTGTATCACTTGTGGTTGAAGGTGCAAGAGTGGTGGTTTTAGGGGCAGCTCTGGTTGATGAAACTGCAGGAATTGTGGTTACTGATTTGTATGTTGCTTTTGATGAGGCAGCCCTGGTGGTTTTCAAGGCAGACGTAGGGGTTATTGATGCAGGGATTGGGGGTGTAGGTCCAGGAGTGGCTACTGCTGCAGTACTTCTAGTTGTGGGTGCAGAAGTGGTGGTTATGCGGGCAGGAGTGCTGATTGCTACACTAGATGTAATGGTTGCTGAAGCAGGAGCTGTAGTTGTTGGTGCGGGAAAGGTGGTTGTTGATGCAAGGGGGGTGGTTGGTGCTGGAATGTTGGTTGCAGACACAGGGGAAGATTTTGCAGAAGTAGGAGTGGTGGTCGGTGCAGGAAAGGTGGTGGTTGGTGCAGGAAAGGTAGTGGTTGGTGCAGGAAAGGTGGTGGCCGGTGCAGGAAAGTTGGTTATTGTAGCTGCAGTGGTTGTTGTGGTTGCAGGAGTGGTAGTTGTAGGTGCAGAGGTGGTGGTGATGGTTTCAGTTGCAGAAATTGTGCTTACAGAGGCAGTAGTGACTGTTGTTGGGGCAGCAGTAGTTGTAGGGATAGGAGTGGTGCTAGCTTGCGTAGGTATCACCACTGGGGCAGCTGGGACAGCTGATAGTGTCTCCAAAGCAACAGTTGAAAGTGCTTCGCTTGTTGATATAATGACAGTAGTTGTCTCTGGAGTGGTGGTTACAGTGATCAAAGCTGGATCTGTGGTTGGGGTTGTTAGGGAGAAAGGGGCAGTGCTAACAGTGGTGACTCTTGTTGGGTTCAGAAGTGGTGTTGTCATCGCCTCAGTGGGGATTGCTGCAAAACAAAACAATCTTTTACTCGGACACACCAGTCCAATGGATCCTAAATCAGTCCTTCCTCTAACCTAAGACTGTACCTTGACATGCTCGTCCTGGCCTCTCTGTGTTCCTGTCGATAAAGCCAGAGAGGCAGACACATGTGTAGGAGGCCCAGGTGTTGTTACACATAGCCCATTGGGAACAGTCGTTTTCTCCAGAAGCACATTCATCAAAATCTGCAAGAAGGGAGGAATAAGTCCCAGGAGGCAAGACGTGACAACACAAGCACCTCACAGAGCAGCAGTTACCACCATGAGGATGGGTGAAGTCATGCAGACCAATGCACTGATGAATGCTGTGCATTTCTATCATTATGTGTAAATGAAGGACCCCTTTGCTAGTTCTTCCTCTTCAGACACACGTTTATATTCACACTGTCATTGATCAGTCCTCTGAGTTCACACAGTAACAAAAACTCCATCATCCCTGTCAGCTCGCTCACAGGGTGAGCCCCTGCTGCCTTCTCACATCCACCAACCGGACTATATTCCTATATGGTGAGCGCGCGCAGAAAAATAAAATGTGTGGTTAAAGCTAGGTAAAAAATATGGCTGATTGTGTTCACATATGCAGCAAAACGGAAAAAATCAGGGAAGTTTTCAGGAGTTTTGTGTGTATGTGAATACAACTCTGATGTTGTTCTGTTTCTCTTTCCTGCTGTTTCTGGCTTGTGGTTTGTTTGTACAAAACAAACTACAAGCCAGAAAGAAAAACATGTTGCGTGACACTTTTGATTTATTTAATCTCTGGATTGCCTTTTTTATATACAAAATGTGGATTAAAAAATGGGGAAAAAGAGAGAGAACATTGTCATTTAAGCAGCAGAGTCTCAGTGACATCACCCATTTGTTTCTGATAGAGTTTTGAAGCCCATCGCCGGTGGATGCAGTATTGGAAATGTTGAACTCAACCTAGCTTTGTTCATCTCAGGGTGCAGACGGCTACAGAGTGACCACCTGTCAGTCAAATCATCCATACCATTAATGGGCAAATCCATGTTTAATAACCTACCAATACCAAGTTATCGGTCGTACTGAAATAACTAAAAATTAGACAGCTTAGACTTTTCTTACAGGCTCCAGAAACTCTTTATTCCCTCATTTATGCAAACTCCTGCTACAAGGTTGTGGCAAGATTTAAGATTAAATACTCCAGGGTCTGAGCAGCAATAAACCTCATCATGTCATCCAGCTGAATTTTTCAAATGGAGGATATTATTTTGGATCACTTCCTGGATTGTTTTAGTGATAGCAGCCCTGGTTTCATTATAAAAACAAACACTCAGACATGTGAAGAGTCAGATATCGAGACGTACCATCGATACTGGTGTTGTTTTTATCCACCGTGTACAGGGTGATGTTCAGCAGGGAGTTCATCACAGCTGTAGACACACGACTGATATTCTGGCTCTGACTGGGGGTGACAATGAGGCTGAAGCTGACCACCACACTCCCCGGCCTTATGCCTGTGATCTCAATCCTCGCCTGGCCTGAATCCACAATGTCCTTTATGTCTGCAGGCAGAGACAGGTAGATCTGTTGGTGATGAAGGAAACACTTGTTAAGCCTTTGTAACTGCCATGTTTACAGCGTATTGTATGACTCTGGATTGTCCTTGTACCTCGTTTCTGAAAGTCTCCGTGAGGTTTCTGTAGGCCTGGCTGCTGCTGTCCAGCAGCTCAGCGGTGAACTCAATGTTGGTAAGTCGTGTTGTGGCATCAAGAGTCTGAGCATCTGTAACAGATAAAGAAGAAAAGATTACCTGTGCAAACTGGAGCCTTGTTCCATCATACATCAGTTATTATCACTGTCCCGTGACTATCCTATCACTAGCCTCTATGACTTCAGTCCTGGGCCTAGGAGGCAGACCCCTTTTCTCCCTTTAAGAGTGGACTTAAAACTTTCCTTTTTGATAGAGCTTACAGTCTGAGCTGGCTCAGGCTTGGACAGGCTCTGAGTTATGCTGATCGTATCTTGTCAGTTATTTCTTTTCCTGTAAGTGGTTTGCATTCTCTGTCTTTGTTACTGACAGTGTAGCCATCAATCAATATGAGCAGCAGCTGCTGCCGCCACCATCGATGCCGACGCTGCCACAGACGCTGCCACCGACGCTGCTGCTGCTGCTGTTGTTGTTCCTGCTGCTGTTGTTGGTGTTGGTCTCTCTCCACAACTCTCCGTCCCTCTTTACAAGCTCAACATGGTCTCAGCAGATGTCTGTTTTTATGAGTCTGTTCATTATGAGTCTTCGAAGGTCCTCACCAGGTCTGCTAAAGGTTTAACAAGGTTTCTTCTTATTTCTTGTTACAGGAAGTTTTTGTTGCTACTGTTTACTATCGAATGCTGCCAAGTGCTTTGATCATGGACCAAAATGGTCTCAGAAAATGCTGCTTGGTTGTTTGGTTGGTGGGTCGGTTGAATAGTTGGTGGGTCGGTTGAATAGTTGATTGGTTGGTTGGTTGGTTAGCAGGTTAGTTGGTGGGT
This sequence comes from Labroides dimidiatus, assembly GCA_030710495.1. Classification (NCBI taxonomy): domain Eukaryota; kingdom Metazoa; phylum Chordata; class Actinopteri; order Labriformes; family Labridae; genus Labroides; species Labroides dimidiatus. The sequence goes on from CM061159.1 coordinate 772,946, forward strand.
TAGTTGGTTAGTTGGTGGGTTGGTGGATTAGTTGGTTGGTTGGTTGGTTGGTTGGTTGGTTTGTTGGTTGGTTGGTTGATTGGTTGGTTGGTTGGTTGGTTGGTTTGTTGGTTGGTTGGTGGGTTAGTTGGTTGGTTATTCATTAGTTTGTTGGGTTATTTGGTAGTTTGGTTGGTTTTTTTGTTAGGCGGTTGGTTCAGACCACAAGTTCAAACCAATGCCTCTACTCCTGATTTTCTATTACACTGAGCATAAACCAACTATCCAACCTTTTTTTCATCTTGTTGTTTCTCTCTGTATGAAGGTCCTTTAAACCTTTAGAAAGTCCACCTTGTCCAGGTGCATTGATGACACCACATGAAGCTTCCTCAGAATGTCAGCAGATCTTTGCAACAGAAGCTCAGCACAATCAGTTAAAATGTAATTATGTGATACAAAGCCTGTCAAACTGCATGCTCCTGGGTTGTGTGGTCCTTTTGAGTGAACTGATAAGTGGTTTGAACCTGACCCTTGTTTCAGTCTGGGGTCATTCTTTTTACTTCATGTCATGAAAAGCTCTGTTATTGATGTTTGCCTCTGCCTTTAAAAGTAACTAGAGTTCATCCCTTCAGAACACAGAGGGGAAACACTGTGATTTATGATAAAGTGTTGTTTTGCCTTGTTTTGCCTTGTTGTTTAAAGCAACAACAATGATTGAACCAACTTACAGCAGAAATGCAAACCATGTGCACCCCGTCACCAGACATGAGCTCTGTAAAAGTCGACACTCATATTGAGTGCATCCTTACCAGTCTTGACGGAGAGAGAAAAGGTTTGTCCATGGCTTCCACAGGCATATGGTGTGACTGTGACGTTGTAGAGCGTCCCAGGCTGGAGTCCCTGAAACTCCATCATGGTCTCATTAGTTTTATTAGAATAAACGACCTCTGAACCTCTGCTTACAGCGATCTGGTAGGTCTGGATAGTGTGAGAAGAGCTAGACCAGGAGACGGAGAAGGAGGTTCCAGTGACTTTGGCCGACCATAAGCTGGTGATGCTGGGTGCAGCTGGAAGACAGGGGTGGGCAGTGAGGGAGTGACAGATAAAGCAAATAGGGTCAGTTAATATTCAACATCAGTTATGTTTTACTAAGAGTAGTTTCAGTAAACGCAGCAGAGGAGAGAAGCAGGGCATACTACAGAACCCTTTCAAACAGCTCCATGAGCTGAGTGATGAATAGGCCTGGAGGTATCGACTTTGGCTGAATATCAGGCTCATCAGCACCTTTGAAACAGCTCTGGAGCACTTCTTAAAATACCTCTACTCTGAAACTCCCACTGCTTTGAAACACTGAAGGCAAGGGATGAGATAGATAAAACCATTTCTCACCACATATGGTTGTCAGCAGGGTTGGCTCCACAGTGGATCTGATGGTGGTGTAAGGTGCAGGGCTCGTCCCCTGTGGCGTGTGTGATGAAGGAACAGAGGCTGTGTTACTTTGACCTGTTGTCATGATGAAACCCACGGTGCTGTTTCCCACAGGGTCCTGTGTGGTGCTGGAGGATGAAGTGTTGGTTGTGTTCCTGGGTGGAAGGCAGGTTTGTGGGAGCTCTGTGGTGCTCGACTCACTAACATTAGCTTGGGAGAAAAAAATGCAAGACAATGTTAAAATTCCAGCCAAATCAGGTCTCTTTTACTGTTTACTGAACTTTACTTTTACTGAAATGTCTTCTGGCAAGAAGGAGCAACAGTTGGTCTTGTGGTTTGAGCATTCGCCTCATATACGGTAGTCCTTGTTAAGACTGTGACTTGTTAGACTCCTGGCCATGAGCCTTAGCTGCATGTCTTTCTTCATGGTTTGCTCCCCATGTCTCCATTTTCTCTATCGATGTCCCATCATCTATCCATGCATCCACTATCTTTACTGCTTTCCTCCATGGGGTCAGGGGATGCTGGAGCCTCTCCCAGCTGTCACTGGGCAAGGAGCGGGGTTCACCCTGAACAGGTCGCCCTTTTTGGCCTTTTTTAAAAAATGTCTGCTCTCATGAAATCCTCCATACACTCTTTTTTTCAGTTAATCACGATAATTTTCAATAAGTTTTGGTAAGAATAACATCGAAACTGTGACTCATTTTTAAAATAAGTATGTTCTGCATTGAAATAATACATATTTTACCCAAAAAAGTTGACAAAACTGCCCAGGTTTTCAAATGAGATTCCAAAAAAAAAATTATAAACAAAATTATATAACAATGTTCCAAAAAATTAGAATTTTCAGGCTGTTTTTTGATGGGTCAGGCTTTAAATGGTTAAATAAATACTGAGCTGAGTGAAAGCTATGTCAGCCAGAGATAAGACAACAGACATGAGGTAGCCACAGCACTGTTTGGGCTTTGGCCGTTTTAAAGGACTGGCTGAGTGAAAAATGAAAGACTTATAGAAAAGTTACTGCTCAGAGGACCCGACTCAGGCGCTGTGATTATTTTCTGCATCTACTGAAAACACCTAAAGAGGATAATCATCATCCAGTGAACTGAGTCCTTAACAGGAAGCCAGGTAACGAACAGACTCATGGACAGAGAGAAGGTGGTTATGATTAATAGAACTGAGTTCTTGCTCACCCTGTCAGAATTCTAGTTTGTATAACTACCCATTCTTTATGTATTAATGCCTATCCAAAGAAGATTCCTGACACAGGAAAATCAAGTAAATGTATACTTAACTCACACACACACACACACACACACACACACACATACACACACACACACACACACACACACACACACACACACACACACACACACACACACACACACACAGAGTCTGACCTCTACAGTGGACTCCGGGGTCTCTGGGGTCAACATCGGTGTAAGCTTGTCGACAGGTGCAGAAGTAGGAGCCCTCTGTGTTGGTGCAGTTAGCATGAGGGGAGCACAGGTGCAGAGCAGGTTGTGCACACTCATTCATATCTGCAGTTCAACAAATGAATATAAAGACAGGTCATGAGACTATGAATGAGGGCTGAGATTTCATAACGAGACATCAAACTGAGGTTTAAAATAAAATCAGGAAATGAAGAAAATTCAAAGAAACTTCAAACAACACTCACTGGGAATGGGTAACAACTCATGCTACGCTCATTAAATATAGATGAATAGAAACTGAATGGGAAGATGGATAAGTTCTGTTTGGGTGTGTCAAATAGATAAACGTGAATTCCCCTGTGAAAACTGTAACCTGAGAGCTGTCTTTATCTGCAAATGAAGGAAGATTTTCAAAGTAAAGGCACAACTTTCAGGATTTTAGAGTAGAATAATAATGTGACTAATTACAATTACATTTTCACTACTTTGAATACATTATATGTGTTTCATATTCCATCATGATTTGTGTTATGTTCTTAAAGGTGCAATCATGTTTTATGTGTCATTTAATGCCGTAGTAACACTGCTCAAGAAGACTCAGGCTAACATTAAACAATCTTTAAAAATTGAAAGGAAAAGTTTGACTTCTGATGCAGCATGCAGCGTGTGGCATGAGGCTTGAAGTGTGCAGAGTGCAGAGTGCAGAGTGCAGCGTGCGGCGTGCGGCATGCAGCGTGCAGTGTGTGGCATGGGGCGTGCCATGTGTGGCGTGTGGCGTGTGGCGTGCAACGTGCGCATGATTCATTTCTCTGATTTGTATCTCTTATTTATGGGCTCTGTAAATGAGAGGAGTCAGGAAGAAATGAAAGAACATCATCATGCTGGTATTATGGAGTGATAAAAAATGAGGTTAGTCCTTTGTTCTGAATCTCTTCATGAAGTTACTCTGCCTTTTAAACAAATGGAACAAGTATGACTGATTCCTGATTCATGTGTGTGTGTGTGTGTGTGTGTGTGTGTGTGTTATGCACTCTCTCCTGTTATTTTCCGCTGCTGCAGGAAACATCCCACAGACTGACTGTCACTCAAATAGAAGTGGTGGGAGATGGAAACTGAGTCACTTCTTCCTGAACATCGTGTTCTCTGCAGCATGAATCACGCTCAAAACTCCCAGAAAATGTCACTTCTCTAAAGAAGACACGAGTGGTTCCACTGAGAGACAAGGACCTGCGTGTCACCTCACCCTCCACGCTCACAGATGACACCTCCTGTATGTGCGCCAGCAGCAGATGCAGCTTGGATGTTGCGTTGTAAAGAGAAGTGTTGCTCTCAATCAGCAGAGAGGTGGCAGTTCTGTAGGGGTGGACAGGCCACGAGCTGAGGAAATACACGGAAACATCAGCCTGCAGGGCTCCTGTGACCTGTTCATGAGACAGACAAAAAACTATCAGCATCAATCAACAGATGATCAATGGAAGATTAGAAATTTTGAATAAACGTCAGACAAGCGCATACATTTTCTACAAAACTTCCTCCATTTAATCCTAAAACTAAAAGAGCACAAATAAAGGCTGCTACTAATTTTAAATACAAAACTCCAACACTCCAACACTTAACTGTGTTTTAGAAACTTTAGGCAGCTCCCAGCCTCAGCAGCATGTCTGAGTAAGGCAAAGGAAACTTCAAACAGGCATATATAGCTCCCGAAAGTTTTTTTTTACAGTAAATAAAACTTCCAAAATGTCATTTTATCTTTCTTTTATCTTTTCTTTTTATCTTCTCTTTGTTTGAAATTCAAACTAAAACAAAAAAGTGCAGAGAGTTCCCAGAGCCAGCAGCATCTCCTATAAAGTGAACTGAACATTTAAAACTGTAAATAAGTGGCGTGGCTCTGCATGCAGCCAATCAGGTGATGCTGTGGGCAGGACGATGCTGCAGACAGAGAGGCGCAGCTGCATCACAGCCAAAATAATTGGGTTTGAAATTTATCTGGACCATCAGATTAATAAGATTGCAGATGGTGATTTGAGTAAAAATGCAGATAATCAATCTATCCCTAATCACAGCATTTATATCAGCATCAAAGGTCTGACGAACCATTTTCACTCTGCCAACTGAAAACAAACACAGGACAAAACATAGTAAAACTCCAGGAGGAAAACGTGTCAGCACAACAAAACAATAAACCGGGTGACCCAGCCAGAGTCGGCTGTTAAACGCTGTATTCACCCTCTCACAACAGTAAGCAGCAGCTTAAAGGCGTCAACTGGTGGCCTCCTTCACTGCTGTCAGTCAGTGGTGAGAGGTTCCTCCATCTTTAACAGATACTCTCCCCTCTGTGTTGGGCTTCACGTGACACAGGTGTGTCCAGAGGTGAAGTCAGATAACATCTTTATGACACATCAGCCAGAGTTTAAGAAATCAAACGAACCCCCGCTCTGTAGCTTGGCTTTCTTTGTCCTGGACCTTGAGAAAACAACACCAGATCTCAAGATGACACAGCTTGTTTTCTGTGAGAGTGCATTCATTTATCTCTTTATTTGGATGATGAGCTATATTCTCGATATACTGTAATAAGAGGACAGTGTGGGGTGAGCAGGTCAAGGCTGGAGGTGGCTGCAAGTTAACAACCCTCTAAAGTTCTGCTGGAATCAGAGGGAAAGGTTCACACTTCCAGCCATCATGAGTGAAGTCAGACACAAATAATTTTTTTTTTTTTTTTTTTGGAGAGAACATCATTACTGGTGTGTGCATGGGTCATCAGCATATGTAACCTGCTGCACTCACAGTCAGAATAAAATAATTTGGACCTCTGCTCATGAGATGATTGTGATTTCTGAAGGATAATTCTGTTTTAAATTGTTCTGTGAGATGTTTAAAAAGACTGATCAACGACTTCTCAAAGGTTTTGAGAAGAAATACACTTTTTCTATAAAACAATATTCTTATTGTCACACTCATTTCATCAGAAGAGGTAAAACATTTTAATGCAGCTTTAAGAGCAGCAGGGTGAAATATTCCTGAGAAGAGCAGCTGAACTTTGTCAGAAACGTGAGAGGGAGACGGGATCAGTGTGAACGGGCTGATGACTGATGGAGGCAGTATGAGTGTTTTTACCATCGCCTGTAGTAACCTGACGTGGTCCAGGTGTCCTCCATTCTTTGACATGAGTGTCTGATAATCTATCTTCACTGTCACTGTTGCATTAAAACGCTGTCCTGCAGCCTGTGAGAAGTTAGACGGACCTGAAAGTTAAAAGAGAAAAGCTTACAAAAAACAAGTTAGACAAAGAAGTAAGGTTTTCTTCCTACACCTTCGGCAAACGAGGTGGACGTATGAAAACTGTGTCAAACTAATGTAGCTGTGAGGGTAGGCGGAAAACGTGCTGTGTCCTCATGGTGAAGTAGGTTATGAGCAAAAAAATGATGACTGTAAAACTGTGGAGTCTAAGAGTAATCAGTATGGAAAGGGAAAACATAATGAATGTGAGGTTCAGAGCTGGAGAAAGGATAAAAATCTATCAGTAAGGAGACTGTCTGGATGCTCTTTGAGGTGAAAACTGGTAAAAACAAAATTCTGCCTGAATTTGCATCAATAAGGCATGTTAATGAAACCAACCTTTTTACAGGACTCAACAAAACTCAGGGACCAACAAAGATTATTCCTGATGCTTGGATTTTTATTTTTTTTTTAGAGGAAATAAAGACACTAAATTTTACTTGAATATTTTACTTTTTAGCTGCCTTGATTCCCCTGAACCCCCCCCCCCCTCCACACACACACACACACACACACACACACACACACACACACACACACACACACACACACACACACACACACACACACACACACACACACACACCTTTCAAGAATAAACTTTCAAAAACTCTCTAAGGACCAGAAAAATATTTCTGCTGAAAATAATAATTTAAAAAATGTAACTTTTGCATTAATTGTGATAAAATGTCATCTGAACCTTCAGTTATCAGTGATTGAACACCCTGATATCTGAGTTAACCTGCGGTGTAACCTGCTGTTTTTTTTTTTTGGTCCCTGCTGTATGAAAATAACACCAGACCAGCTTCTGTCTGCGTGTCCCTCCATGGCTCATCCTTCTGAATCACAGCTGGCCTCAGTCATGCACTTTACAGACGTGTTACTGATAGGATGTGCTGTCAACTGTTGAGATGTTACGATAAAAGCTGTTTCCCTCCAACCCCGCAGTGCTGAAGATGAAGTGTAAAAGTGTCTGTTACTGGATGAAAACTGTAATAAAAAAAAATAAAATAAAAAACAGACTTGAAGAAACTGGACCAAAACAAGAATAAAGAGCACTGGTGAAGATGTACCTGCAGGGTTGGTGCAGTAAGAACAGCCCAATCTGTGGCAGCATTTCTGCCAGCCTGTGCAGTCCAGGTCCCACTCACAGGCCTCAGATCCAGGACTCCCTCCTTCTGCAGTTGGACAGGATCCTGGCTTGGTGGTAAAATCTCCGCTCCTGTTTGCAGCTTTGTTTGAAGAAATAACACGTTACACGCTGCATATTATCAGCGAGATGCTGCAGCGGGGTGGTTGCTGTGCCTCCATCTGGTGTCTCACACACAGCATCACACACAGCATCACACACTGAAAGGTCGGGCTGCTGATGTGTCTGTCAGGGTGTGATGCTGCATCGTCACATTTTTGTACACAGAGACTTGAAGTGTAATGACAAAGAGGAGAATTAAAGCTCTTTTTGTGGTTTTAAATATGACAGAGGATAAATAAAGGGCAGTAAACTTACACAGTGCACAGTATCGCCCAACCTGCTCGTAGCCATGGCAGCACCCGGTCACCTCCTCTGTCACCGTCCTGTACTCAGTTTGATGGACCACCTTGGACACAGTGACTGAACACATCTTATACTGGAGCCAGTCTCCACACGGCTGGGTCACGGTGTAGGGGACCCTGTGAATTGCCAGGAAACTCACGTTCCTGGTCTGGTTGTAAACACACAGATGGTAGCCGGACGCAGAAAGGCTCATTCCTGAGATAAAGGAAAAGAGATCCAGTAAATGTTAGTGCTGCTGGCTAAGTTTCCCTGGTAGTCAGTCTCTTGCTGCGGGTGAACATCAGATTTTACACCCTGAGTTAGTCATTAGCAGAGAAAAAGATTACATAACAGACAGCACACAGAGCAGAACATGTAATTCCTCATAAAAGCCATTTTCTGTTGAAAAAGTACATCAGTGTCTGTGCTAATCCATCATCTGCGTCGAGGCCTACCTTCAAGCACAGAGCTTTCTCCCATACACAGAGCCAGCAGGGCCGCGGCCACCCACATGGAGAGCATCCAACTCATTTTCCACAGATCAAAATCCACCACATTGTAGGTGCATGTTTCTCTTTGAAATGATGCTATCTCACTGTTCAGAGTGTGTGCTCTCAAAGACCAAATCCTCTGTGGCTCTGTTTTTCTCCTCCCCTCGTAGCAACATCAGTCCCTCATGGGCTGAAAAATAATGGCAGCCAGATGGTTTTTTATTTTTTTATTTTTATGTAATCAATGTGATATTAGTGATCAGGTCTGTGTTCTGACAGAACTGAATAGCTTTTATTTGAGAAAAAATAATAATTCAAATATGCTGTGTTTCGATGACGTGTGGAGGCATGACAGGCTGATGAGTCAGTGTATTATAAAAAAGAGGACAAAAAACTTTATTCCACACCACATCCACTAACAAAGCTCAGGCCTGGCTTCCATTCCTGTCCAATAAACCGTTTGTATTTTACACATTCCGTGCTGGAGTCAGGGTCAGTAAACATGTTTGTTGATGCCAGGCAGGGGGGCGGGGGATGGGAGGGGCCCATGTCCCTAATGACTGGGTCTCCACACAGGTAACCATAGCAGTGCTCGCTATGCTGCAGCCTTTAACAGCCTGTGTCAGCCATTAGTGTCAGAAGAAGGAGGAGTGAGAAGATCCCTGCCATTTTCCCACATGTCTTCATTTCATTCTGAGGAGGAACAGCTTCGATGGTCACAGCTTTGTGCTAAAAAAAAACCCCTGACATCAAGAGTCTGTCATCACTGCAATGTTTGAATGTGAAGAAGAAAATCCAGCAGGATTCCTTGAAGTCTTTATGTCCATTTGCAAAGAGAACTGCCTGATGGAGGTAACAGTGTCCCCTTTCAGTAATGAGGTGTGAAAATGTGCCTGATTACACTTCACTCAGTGGTTAGTGATGATGGCTGTTTAACGGCTGGAGCATGCAGATGGAGGGTTAACCCAGGTCACATTAACATGGATACACTCCAGAGCCTCAGCTCACTCCAACTCATCTTTGGAGTTGTTCTGCAACCTGTGCCACACCTGAGGTACAACACAGCCAGGTACTGTACCTGACAAAGAGTTCCTGTCAGGAGCCTACAGGCAAAATACACCAAGCAACAAGTCCCCAGTGGAGAGCCGTAACGACACAAATACTCTCCTCCATGACTCTACTCACTCTCTAACATAATTGGTTTCACTGGGGCCAGAGGGGCGTGCCGTTACATGTTTATTATATCTTTGACTCACATCTTTAACCCCCTGAAAAACCCTTCAGCACTCATAAAATAGTAATTACAACAGAAATCGATGACTTTTTTAAAATATATTTTTTTGTTTATTTTTCTGTTTTAAATGTGGGAAATGGAAGGAAAGGTGAAAATGTCTCAGAACATGATGTTGGCTGTATTAATAAAAGGAGGATGGTTATATCCACATAGCACAGCTCTATGTGGATAAGGAGATAAAATCAGTACACATGAACTGCATGATATCAGATTTTGGTTTTTATTATTCAATTATAGTTCCTATACATATTCAGGTGTGTGTTGGAATTAATAATTTCTATGAACCGTCAAAAAGAAGCATCTCCTGAAATATCAAATGAAGAAACTATAAAAAAAATTAAATTTCACTCTTAAATAAAAAATCAGGGAAATGTTTCATATCATATCATTGATTAAGGCTTTTCCAGTTACTATCTGAGTGACTGTAATGTAATATTTATACAGAGTAAACTTTATATACACTGCTGTCCGTCCCCTAAAATAAGAAAACATAGTACAGACTATGTTTTCTGTCACCCTCCAACTCTGCGCACAGGCGCAGAGTTGGAGGGTGTTTAAATCCCCTCCTTGTCCCCTGGCGCTGACATGCTCGATGCGAGTGAGCTTCAGGGAAAACACTGACAGACATTTTTAACCCATACTGTGAGTTTGTCCACATCGTCCAACCTATTGGTGCAAAATCTGCAAACAGGTGTGGTCCCCTTTTTCAAACAACCAATCACCTTTAAAAGACCAACAGGTTATAAAAAAGGAGTCAGATGATGTTGATCAGCTCAGATGGTTTTTTATACATTACATCAAGACTAATAAAAGCACATTTATCTTTAATAGAAATAACCCTCCTTCTCCTCAGACCAAACAATGCTGAGAATGCAGGTGGATCTGGATTCAAGTTGGCTGCCGTCCATGAGAAAAGAGAAAGGAGTCAAATCTGAGAGTCAGCAGCTCCAAGTAAAAAAAAAGACAAGACAGAGACAGACAAGTCCTATCCTCTCTATTTTTGTTGAATAAAAACAAGGAATCATAAAAGGAAGATTTAAAGGTGTAGTCAATAAAAAACAACCCAGAAATGCTTCACCTTAATGTGAAGACCTGTATGGGGAAAAAGCTCCCTTAAGGAGCTGATATTCACATTAGCATTGGAGGCAGGTCACATGGGTAACAACACCTGATCGTCTGTTCACTTAGAGGAGGCTGGATCACATGAGAATTTCTGCTGTAAGTAGTATTTCCTTTGAAATACTGAGTCATACAGAACCAAAACCATTCTCCATTCAGAGAGTGCGGTCTTAGTTTACTGAAATCCTCAATAAAACATTAAAAATATGATCAATAACACTTTAGACTCAATAAAACCTCACAGCAAAACTCAGTTTCACAGATCTGTTCAGAGTATCTGCAGTTATCGTGAGCTGTATTTCTTAAATTCACAAAAGCAAAACTTTTAGATTCCTTTAGAAATTTAAATTTGTTTCTCCACACTGACTATGTGTGGCTATTACGGTTTGGATGTTTATGTCTTATATAAAAACCAACACAGCATCAGTGGTTTTTAATCTGAAGCACTCTGATAGGATTTCCATGACTGGCTTCTCCCAAAGTTCTTCCACCTAGATCAATTCTCTCAAAAGATCATATTTACTGAAGTCCCACAGTGTTTTTTTTTTTCATTTTGTGCACATAGAATATAAACTTTAGTGCAATAACTATGAGAAAATGATTTGAGTTTGAGTTATGTTGTGGGAATGAGATAATTATCAGGAGCACTTAACATTGAGATCTCAGAGAACTATTTTATGCAACAACAAAAAAGAAAAATATGACAACAACAACAATAATAATAATAATAATAATAATAATAATAATAATAATAATAATAATAATAATAATAATAATAAAATGATTCATCTGTCTCTTTTTTGGTACTTTGGTGTTTTTTAGACTTATCAAGCTGAATCACGCTAAATAAGGGACAGAGCTCAGCTCTGTGTATTCTGAACTCATAGTCCTAAAAGTCACAAACTGAGAGTGAATGCAAATTTTGATTCTTTTTTTTCCAAGTAGTCTCTCCTAATGTTTCTTTCACTATCTTAAACATTGTATATTAAAGATATCATAGCCCTATTGTTTATATATGAATTATTGATCAACAGAGGAAATAATGAATCGTTTAAAAGCTGATAAACACTTCGAAATGTGAACTCCTAAAACGAAAATATGACCTGTCCCTTTAAATTAGCCTTAGTGTCAGTCCTTCCGTGAACCCCGCCCCTAGTCCTTTATTAGCCTATCAGTGCACAGTGCACGTGACGAGCGTTCTTTGCGATGACCTCATCCCTGGTGTGGGATGACGTCAAATTCAAGATGGATGGAATCACGACCAGCGCACAGAAATCTACACAACAGTGAATAAAGTGGCGGCTGCGTGGAGGAAAGACCGAACGGACGACGCGCAGGGTAAGTGCGGCCAGCGGAGTGAACTTAGTGTTGGGGATAGTCACCAGGGAGGGGGATACAGCTGCCACAGAGCTGCTCAGGACAAGCTTTTCCTTTTCCTCACTGACGTAACTCGAAAGGGGGATTGTGCTGCTGTAAACCTGACCCGCTACAACCTGCTTTGCAGCCAGATCCTGCACCGTGTCAGGTCGGGTTAAGTCGTTTTAGAGGAACATTAAAAACACAAACAAACACCACATCCAGCGGAGGTTCACTCCCCCATACTCCCACAGCCTCCCTGTCTGAACCGACTGTTTCCACTCCGGGATCACCGCGGGTGGCGGAGTCCAATGAACGGCTCTGAACTTTTCCTCAGTTAACGCTCTCTAACCGTTGAAGGCTGCAGGCTTACGGTCAGCTCTTTGGCCACACGGAGGAAGCTGGTGACTAACACTTCAACTGAAAGCGTCGCCTCTTTACGAGAAGTTCTCTGTCATGAGAAAACCCAGCCACGTTTGACGGTTGATGCTATGTATGCTGAGAGGACAGGCTGAGAGCCTGACTCCACTTCCTGTTTTCAAAGAGTCCTCCGAGCGACACGCGGCGGTCACTGAACGTCGTCTGTGAGTTTAAACGGAGAGGAAACCAAACGACTGTTAGTTTTTAATGAATGAATGAGTGAAGCATCAGTACAATATCCCAGAGTAACATGGTTACAAGTGTCATTGAAATCAACGTGGTGCGACACCTTCCGGTCTGACCTTTCAAAATAAACTCATCAATAAGCAACGTCGAAGATCATACTGGGGAAAAAAAATGAAGGAAACTGTGACGTATTTCCTTCGTCATTGCCATAATTTAGACACGCATCCGAAGAGTAGTGAATATGTGTTAAAATAAAATTATATTTCAGGATTGAATGAATGGAAAAGACTGTACAACAAGGTAATGTAGATTAACAGATTAAACTGCAAGACTGACAAAAACTTGTACACACATCTTTAAATATGTTTCTAACTAAAGCTGATCATTATAACACATTAAAGCACCTTAACCTGCATATCTGGTGTTGAGGTATGTGTACTTGTGCATCAGTGTCATATGGGAAATGGAGAACAGTTTAGCTTTCGACTCATACCCCTCTGACAACTTATATTTTAAAGTTTGACCTCAAATTATAAACACAAGCATGCCCTCAACCATCAGAGATAAACATATGAACCATGTTTTTCCCTTTTTTTTTTTTTGCACAGGCCTTTGCACACCAGGCTACATGCAGACCTCCCTTACACTGTGAAAAATGCAGCATATAACACATACTCAAATAAAAAGGAGTGATGCAGGTTTTATTTTTGCTTTTTATTATGGATATAAAAGTTAGCAGCTCAAACAGAACAGAAAGCTCTCATTGTGTGGGAGCAAATGTAGCTTTTTTTGCTGTCATATTTACTGTATTATTGGTTAGGGCACTGACAGCACAGTTAAAGTAAAGGGTGTCTCTACATTTAGAAATGAACATGGATGAAATGGACAATAAATCCTAATGCATCGTCTCACAGCTCTTTGAACCAGCAGATGGTGTCTGATAAATATCCACACACCCAACATTAACAGTATTTGTTTAGTGAGAATTGAACGTTTTCTTTGAAGTTAGTTAATATTTAAAAGTAAATTAAATTATTAAGCGAAGTGTTTAAGAAAAACAAGTATTTCCAGTCTCCCAGTGGCTGTATAGTGACGCGAAGGAGCTTTATTTTGTACAAGCTTCCTGCCACAGTCTGTGTGAGTGACGCTGACTTGACCGAGCTGTGCTCATGTAACTTAAATCAAACATGATGTAATGCTCTGGAGCTTGAATTATGTGTCCTTGTGTCTGAGTCTATGCAACAATATGGATGAAATGGTCAGTGATTTACTTTTAGAGTTCATCTTCAGCTGCAGTGTGAACAGAAATGAAACAGAAATTTATTTTGTCCAGCCAGAATGACACATTTTACTGAAGTGTGTCTAAAACTTTGGTTTTATACCTTTGTTTATTACTAAAAGCTTCCTTGTGTGTTCATGCATGTCTTATGTTATAGTTCTATGAATTAGCATTGTTTTCTGGCCCACCAGCAGTGATTTGAATCGTTATTATTATTATTATTATTATTATAAATGAACACCTACATTGTTGTCAGTCAATGTTTGGTTTGTAGAACAAAAATTAATATTCAAAGAAACCATCATGAAGCCTGGAGCATTCAGCTGTATTTCAGTGATTAATTAAAGTAACTGTGGCTCATGGTTCTCTGGGTTGATTAACAGGTTAAATTCAAACAAATCTACTGTATTGAACATTTTTATTGAATAACTTTGGTTAGGGTTGGTAATGGCAGGGTAACTCACAGTACAGTGTGCATAATAAATATGAAGACTCTGCGGAAAATAATGGAGAGAAAATTAATTTTGTGATGACTCTAAATATCTAAGGACCAGAAAATAAACTTGAAAATAAAGTTAAGGGTTTATTCTGTTTTCACCCTGAGATGAATCATGACTGAGTGCTGCATAGAGTCAAGCTAAATCTGTTCAGAGCTCTCTGTTGTTTGTCAATGATTATTGTATCGTATAAATCAGAATGATGATGCTTTTGTCAGTATTTTGTCCTTCACGCGGAGCGCTCACTAAATTATGAGTGATTAAAGATGTGCAGCTCAGTGTGCGGAGGAGCCAAAGTAAAGATTTAATTAAAAAGATCTGTCTTATCCAAAAGACGTGAGGCTGTGTTAACAACTCAGCTGATAATTACAAAATAAAATGATCTTTATCAAATGATGGCTGGCAAACTATTTGATATTTAAATTGCTTGCTAATTTCTAAGTTTCAGCAGTTAATTATCTATCCTTTACTACTTCAGTTATTTTATTATTATTATTACTTTGCTCATCAAACTGTATAAATGTCTATATCAAGACTGTTAGATTATTCACTGATAGATAAAAAGAGTATTTAAATCTGTGCAGTTTGTAAACCTATGAACATTAAATTTAATTATATTTAAACTATAAACTGTATTTAAACCGTTAAGCAGTATATTTAAACCTATAAACAGTGTATTTAAACCGTTAAGCAGTATATTTAAACCTATAAACAGTGTATTTAAACCGTTAAGCAGTATATTTAAACCTATAAACAGTGTATTTAAACCGTTAAGCAGTATATTTTAACCTATAAACAGTGTATTTAAACCGTTAAGCAATATATTTAAACCTATAAACAGTGTATTTAAACCGTTAAGCAATATATTTAAACCTATAAACAGTGTATTTAAACCATTAAGCAGTATATATAAACCTATACACCATGTATTCAAACCCTTAATCAGTAAATTTAAACCTATAAACAGGGTATTTAAACCTTAAAGCAGTATATTTAAACCTATAAACAGTGTATTTAAACCGTTAAGCAGTATATTTAAACCTATAAACAGTGTATTTAAACCCTTAATCAGTATATTTAAACCTATAAACAGTGTATTTAAACCGTTAAGCAATATATTTAAACCTATAAACAGTGTATTTAAACCATTAAGCAGTATATATAAACCTATACACCATGTATTCAAACCCTTAATCAGTAAATTTAAACCTATAAACAGGGTATTTAAACCTTAAAGCAGTATATTTAAACCTATAAACAGTGTATTTAAACCGTTAAGCAGTATATTTAAACCTATAAACAGTGTATTTAAACCCTTAATCAGTATATTTAAACCTATAAACAGTGTATTCAAACCCTTAATCAGTATATTTAAACCTATAAACAGTGTATTTAAACCTTAAAGCAGTATATTTAAACCTATGAACAGTGTATTTAAACCTTAAAGCAGTATATTTAAACCTATAAACAGTGTATTTAAACCTATATACAGTGTATTTGAACCGTTAAGCAGTTTATTTTAACCTATAAAAAGTGTTCTTAAACTGTTGAGCAGTATATAAACAACTGTAAACATTGTTTTTAAAATGTTAAGCAGTATATTTAAACCTATAAACCATGTATTTAAACGCTTAATCAGTAGATTTAAACCTATAAACAGTGTATTTAAAACTTTAAGCAGTATATTTAAATCTAAAAATGGTATATTAAAACCGATAAGCAGCATATTTAAACCTGTAAAAAGTGTATTTAAAATGTTAAGCATTATATTTAAACCTTTAAACAGTTTATTCAAAATGTTAAGCAGTATATTTAAACCTATAAACAGTGTATTTAAAATGTTAAGCAGTATTTTAAACCTGTAAACAGTGTATTTAAACCGTTAATCTGTATATTTAAACATAAAAACTATATTAAAACCTTAAAGAGAGAATATATATATATATATATATATATATATATATATATATATATATATATATATATATATATATATATATATATATATATATATAAATCTGTTTGACACAAAGCTCAATTTACTTTAAACTTGTTAGATGAGGCATCAGGGAGTTTGTTAATTTGAAACGAGGCACAAACGAGGGACAAAACAATAAGTGATTTAAGAGAGAGAAAAAAAACAGCATTACCTTAGGATCTAAATTACTTCATGACAAACGCATTAATAACCCTAATTAAATAAGAAATAAGTTTCTAAGCCCCAGAAACATTAACTGTTATCCAATGCTTTTTAAAAGATCTTAAATTAAATTGCATTGTGGAGTTTAAAGAGCCCTCATTCTATCATGTTATTAACATTTTTAACAGGAGCATATTAATATTTAAAGCATAGAATGATTAAACACTACATTTACAGAAATAATGTAATTATTGAACTTTCTTTTGTTTGATTGTAACAGTTATCCATACATTGTCTGTTCATTACATGCAGATAAACTGAATGATGTTTAGAGAGTTAATATTTCTGACTCTGAAGTCATTAGAGGAGAACTGACTAATGGACTGTGACTAATAGACACAGGTGTACAGTAAGAGGGGCAGGTAACAGAGCTCCAGCTGTCAGGATGTGACTCAAACTCTAACTGTGACACTGCAGCCACATCTCCTGCTAAGTAGCTTGATTATTCTGCGTCTTTCTTTCTCATTGTTTTTTTTCCTCAGTATTGCTTGTCTTTTCCCCCCTTTGTTTATGTCTCTTTTTACCCTTTAGTTTATGTCTCTTTTTTCTAATTTTTTATGTCTTTTTTACTCAGAATTGTTTATGTTATTACGTTCCCGCCTTAATGACTCTCCTGGTCTTGTCTTTCAGCAATGGAGAGCCTTGTGCATTACAGCAACCCCTCCCATGCCCTCTCAGTGTTAGGGGTTCTCAATGAGCAGCGTCTTCGGGGTCAGATGTGTGATGTGGTCCTGGTTGTAGCTGATCAGAGGTACCAGGCTCATAGGAGTGTCTTGGCTGCCAGCAGTGAGTATTTCCAGACCCTGTTCACGCGGATGGACGTGGACTCCCTTAAAGTAGTTAATTTGGACTTCTGTGAGCCGGACGCCTTCGAGATCGTTCTGAATTACATTTACTCCTCCTCGCTCTTTGTGGACAAAGGGAGCCTTGCAGCCATTCAGGAGCTGGGCTACAGTCTTGGAATCCCTTTCCTCACAAACATTGTGTCCACAAGGCCTCACGCTTCCTACTGTGTGTCCAGAAAGAGGCTTTCCTTCTCTGAAGGGGACGAGAACGATGTTCAGACAAGAAGTGTCATTGTGTGTCAGGTCAGGAACGAGTCGGCCCATCCCTCACGCTTAAACTGTCCCAGAAAGACATCAGAGAGAGTGTCGCCTCCGCGCTCCATTAGAGAATCAACACAGCCTCCTTCAGAACGCATCTCATACGAATCTGTCAGAAACTCCGAATCCATTAGCAGGAAATCAACAGATCAGAGCGAAGCTGCTGACAGAAAGCCCCCCTATTCTTACTCCTCCATACTAAAAGGGAACTCATCACACATCACGTCTGTGAGGCCCCAGCTGACCTCCTCCGTGTCCTTCAGTGATGCAGAAGTGCAGCACATCAGGCTGCAGTCTGGCACTGAGCAGGACACCAAAGAAGAAGAAGAGGAGGAGGAGGAGGAGCACCACTACCACACCAAAGTGTCCTTTCAGGGTCAGGCCAGCGAGCCCAGCCCAAGCATCGACCGGAGCGGACCACTCATAAAAAGCCTCCTCCGGAGATCCCTGTCCATGGACAGCCCTGTTCCAGTCTTCTCTCCCACACTGGAGCTCAAAGATTTACAAAACCGTGATCAGTCAGTGGTTAAAATGGCATCCAAAGCCTGCGGGCCCGAAACACCTGCTCACAACGGCAACTCAACAAGAACATCCCCTCTGGTGCTCGGGTCCAAACAGCCCAGCAGGTATGACGAAGAAACTCAGGTAGGACCAGAGGTGAGTGTGAAAGCCGAGCCCAGCAGTCCCCTCGCAGACCCCCTGGACATCATTCGGATCACAGTTGGAGATGCGTTACCCGTCAATCTCAAAGATTTGCAATCAAATTATGACCTAGGATTAAGACCTGATTTCAACTCCTTTGGGAAGAGAAGGGACAGGCCTGACAACAGAAGGTACCCATTCAAAAAGAGCAAAGTGTTCAAAGAGCATGCCCTGACCCTGGACCAGAACCTGACAGGACCTCAGAGTGCCAGCAGCACCATAAACGAGAACAGAGAAGAGCCTCCTCCCAACAAAATCTTCAAATGCTGGAACTGTTTGAAAGTCTTCAGGTCCAGTGCTGGCTTACATCGGCATGTCAATATGTACCACAACCCCGAGAAGCCGTACGCCTGTGACATCTGCCACAAACGCTTCCACACCAACTTCAAAGTGTGGACGCACTGCCAAACTCAGCATGGGGTCGTACAAAACCCGGCGTCCTCCGCCAGCTCCTCTGTGCTGGATGAGAAATTTCAAAAGAAGCTGATAGATATTGTGAGAGAGCGGGAGATCAAGAAAGCTTTGCTGTGGAAGCTGAAGAGGAACAAACAGGGATTACAGTCTCCAGCACTCACCAAAAAGAGATCCCGGCCTAGCTACATATGTCCGTACTGTGGCAAAGTGTTTGTGTTCCAGTCTCAGTACAGACAGCATTTAAGGACACACCCTTCTGAAAGGGCTGAGCAGGACACGGGGGACGAGAGCATCCTCTACCAGGAGCAGGACCAGATCAGTCAGCAGAAGAGCTCAGAGGCTGGAGTTTACTCCTGCAGGCTCTGCAACATGAAGCTGTCTTCACTCTTTGAGCAGGGCGACCATGAGAGAGGCTGCCGACACGCAACCGTCTGTCCCTACTGTGGCCTGCGCTTCTCCAGTCCAGCGGTGAAGAAGGACCACGAGGCACACTGCAAGTACAAGAAGCTGACGTGCCTGGAGTGCATGCGGACCTTTAAGTCCTCCTTCAGCATATGGCGCCACCAGGTGGAGGTCCACAACCAGAACATGATGACTGTTAGAGATCAGATTCAGCTGCAGCAGCAGCAGCAGCAGCAGCAGGAGAACAGCGAAGAGTCGTCTGACATACTCATGACTAAAGACCCGGATCACTACAGGGACGAGCCTCTGGCAACCAGGACGTCAAGAGACAACATCAGCTACAACGACTCCTCGGGTCCACCCATGTATGACTCAGAGGACTCCTCATCCTTCGTGCCTGAAGACCTGAGCATGGGCCACCATGGTAAGCTGGTGGTCAAAGAGGAGCCGCTGGAGGAGGCTGTGAGTGACCGGGAAAATCTAGAGTCTGCTAAATCAGGGCCTGAGGAGCCTGGCGTGTGGCCATGTGAGAAGTGTGGGAATCTGTTCAGCTCTCGCAAAGACCTGGAGCGCCACCAGGAGCTGCTGTGCCACATCAAACCCTTCATCTGTCACATCTGCAACAAAGCCTTCAGGACCAACTTTCGCCTTTGGAGCCACTTCCAGTCCCACATGTCGACTGCTAACGAACCTGGACCCAAAGAAATCGAGAGACATCCCTCCCCCCTGTCTCCATCCCCTCCTACCACCCCCCAGAACTCTGAGCACCACTCCCCACAGGCCTCAGTGCTCCAGTCCGCCCAGACGGCTCCAGTGGCTGAGGAGTCCAGCAGCCCCGAGCCCTGCAGCTCATCGGTCAACAAGACAAACAGGCCCGAGATGGAGCGCCAAGCCAGCAGCCACAGCCCTCTGTCGAGGTCCAACAGCATGGAGAACCCAGGAGGCCCTCAGGAACCAGACACGCTGTTTTACCATGCACCGTCTCTCTCTGCGCTGACCTTCAAGAGGCAGTACATGTGCAAACTCTGCCACAGGACCTTCAAGACGGCATTCAGTCTGTGGAGCCACGAGCAGAGTCACAGCCACATGTAAGCACCAGGACAGGACAGAGCTCCTCCAGAGAGACCGTATGTGACTCAGACCACCTCAGCCTACAAAGGAAGACTTTGAATGTATAGCTTATTTTCTTGCCTCCAGTGTCATTTATTACAGTGGCCATGTTCAGTAGAGGTGTAAACGTGAATGTGCAATCAAGTGCTAGATTCCTCTGAGAGACCAGATGAATATAAATGCTCTATTTTACTTTCAAACCAGATAAAACTCAGATCTATTTTAAAGCTCTTAGCTGTCTATTTGTTCTTATCTCTGTAGACGCTTCAGAGGAAACACACACACAGGTGTACCTCCTTTTTTCAGGTGTACTGCTTTGAGCCAGAGCTGTTCCCGTGAACATACTGACATCAGTATGACCAAGGCGGTAAATGAACTCAGAGATAGAAAGGTGCTGGACAGCAGTTTGCCAGCCCCTGTGCTGTCTGTATGAAGCTGCAGCTGCAGGTTAAAGAGGCTGCTGAAGAGATGGAGTCTGTAGTATGATGGATCCGTGTCTGAGGTGAGCTCTGGTTTTAACCCATGCTGGAGTTCTTCAGGGCTCTTGGAGATCAAACGGTGGTATTGGAACATCTCTGTGTTTAAAGTCAAAGAGTAAAGAAGAAAAGGTACAGCTTCATCCTCTTGTTTTCTCTGTGTGGGTAAAGTGCTTTACATTTATACAGGTTCCAGGTGAACTGAAGAGTAGTGCTTCTGTTTTTGTCTCAGATTTCTCTTGATGTGAGTGACGACCCTTAAGATATTGGTGGCCTCAATGATGTATTCAATATGCACTTTGTGTAACAGTTTGATTCTGTTAAAGGAGAAAAAAAAGTACAAAATGTTTGTTTGCAGGAGTAGAAATTATATATTTGCCCAAAGTCTGTTTAAAAGCATTCTTTTGCTTTTGTTCGCTCATATTTACCTTTTTGTTTAACCAGGTGGATGGATAAGACCTTCAGTTGAGTTATCATAAAGTTACACATCAAACAGATCTGTGTGCTCTGAGGCGAAGCGTTTCATGTTTTCGTCCTCCTCAGTTACAGGTAATAACCATCTCTCTCTGACGACTGGAGCAGTGAATCACTTTAATGAGCAGGCGTGTCTCTGGGGCAGTGCAAATATCAGTCACAAGATGACAGAAAGCTGTTTCCCTTCAGGGGTACAGTGAAAAACATGGCCGAGGTAATTTGTGGATTTGTGAAAATGATCAGTGAACAGACGGATGAAGTTCATCCTGGTTAGCCTCCTAAACAATGTCTTTCATTCAGTACAGAAAACTGAAGTAAAAAAAAAGTCTAACTCCAGAGAGACTTTGTGAAGCAGACTGCAGCAGCGGCAGCTGTAGTTTTGTTTATTATTCATGATTATACTTAAATAATTATTCAAAACACTGTTGGGTTAAAGCTCCTGTGAGGAACCTTTTTTTCTGTAAGTTTAAGCTTAAATTAGCACCTTTTATATCTGCTTATTTTGTGTTTTCTGACTAAAAATCTCAGCCTTTTTTGTCCTTGAACAATCAGAAATGTAGCGTCTGAATGCTACCTGACACAACAGCTTTGGTCTGTTTCATAACAAGCTAAAAAGTCCTCACAGGAGCTTTAATTTGTGTCTAATTAAAGCTGTTAAAGTGTGTGAATCACACAGTCTGCCCACCCAGTCCAGGACCAGAGTCACAGACACGGGTCTACATTCTGACAGAACCATGCAGTTAAATAACAAATAACTAACTAATCAATCTTAAAAAACAGTGAAGAGGGGAGCTTTAAGACGCTTTGAAGGCCTTATGCAACTTTAAATATTTTCTCTATTATTTCACAACAAAAAGCACAAAAGCACAGTTTCAGATGACTAATGACTCAGGCTTTTCATGATGGTGTGGTGGAGACACACGAGGAAGCAGAACTTTTATTTTACCATTGAGCAGAGTGTTCCTGCTTCCAGACGGTTTGTTATAACAAATGGGATTTGATTGTATTTCAGCTGTTTCACAACTGTATTCTTGTATAAATATATTCTTCTGCTTTGGCTTGATGGATTAGATCTTTGTCAATAGGTATCACGATTGCTCCACATGAGCTGAGAAGTTTTTCCTCTGAATGAACAACGTGAGGTGCATCGTGGAGAAATTCTGTATTGATGATAGTGCTCTTAATTTCTTGTGATAAAAACGTCACAGAAAGGATAAGAAATGTGTATATGGAAGTGTTTGTATCTCGATTTTGTACCAATTTTGTTAGGAAACAAAGTTTTATCTTTTTGGTATTCTGTGCTTTCACTGCAATAATGAATATTTGTATCAGCATTGGTTGCTTTTTGTTGCTTTCAAAGACATGCAGCTGTTTTGTGTTTAGGTTTTTCTACAGTTCTTGTGCTTAATTTCTGTAATAAACAGTAACAATGGAGTACACATACAGCCGTTTGCCCTTTCAGTGATTATTTTTCAGCAGCAAAATATGACAGAAACTGAAATCCGAAATGAACCATATTTACATTTTTCATGTTGGCATGTGCTCTGTGTGACTGGAACACACTGACAGCTTAAACTTCTTTCATAGATGAGAGAAATCCAGCCTCGCTCACTTTTTTATAACCAGAAAGATATAGCAGACGAGATGCTCCTCACAGATGTCTGATCATTCGGTTATTTCACTTCTAATGTCGTTCCAACGTGAGTCAGAGGACAATAACTCCAGCAGTCAGCTGCAGCCTGCGGTCGGTTTTCATCCCAGCTTTCATCATTGTATGTATTCATTACTATACTGACATTAATCATGATTTAAATGATGTTTATTCACATTTTCTGTCAAGTTCTCAAACCAAACCAAAGTCTATCTGTAAGGCCTCACTGTTCACACACTCAAAACAGATAAACACTGACTTTAACTAAATTAATTATGTCAACCGGCTCCATGTAAATGTTTCAGGTAAGTTGAAACAATCATTTTAAGGTCAATAAGTTGAACTTGAAATAATTACTTTATATGTATATTTCTTTTTAACTGTTGTTGAAGCGTTTTTAACTTAGTTTTGTAACGCCATCCTTCAGTGTCTTTAAATAATGTTTTATTATTATTATTATTATCATTATTATTATTTAGTCCAACCAATCATTTCACTGCTACATGATGAAATAAATCAGCTGTAGATCTTTCTTTCTCTAAACCCACCTGCTTGAAGTCTCCTGGTCTCTAACTGTACATGACAGGAGTCGTCCATCGCTCCTATTAGTAACTCAGCAGCAGAAAAAGTGGTTTAATTGGACTCAACCAACGTGCTGCACTTCTCTCCCAAATGCTCGTTTCTAGACTCATTTGGTCTGGCCTATTATTTTCTATTGGAAAAGCTCGCTCTAGCCAGCTGCCCTCCAGCACTGCATAAAGGCAATCATCAAACTGAGAGCCGTGTTAAATGGATGTTTGTTGTCTGATCAACCTGTGGTCCTGAGGTCTGTTAAAAGGGACTCACAGTTATCCTGTTGACAACCACCCTGAGCTGAGGCTGGCGTGTGTGGAGGTGGGGGAGTCACACTGAGGGCCACAGTGACATACTCTGACTGGAAACTCAGGAGTGAACCTGGGAGGAGTCTGCTTTAATTTGGAAAATTGGGAAACTGGAAATCCTGTCCTGCTGGCTTGTAAGGTCACGCTCTGTCCGCCGATGTGTGAGTGAAGAGGAAGTTGAGGAAATCTGTTCTCAAACTCATCCCCAGCTTTCATGTCAAAAGAAATGAGATTTATTTTTCTTACATGGTCCTGTGAGTCCCTCTGACAGCAGTTTCTGGACTGTTTCAAACAGAGTCAAAGTGAAGAAGATGAGGCTGCTAATTAAATCAGCATCCATTACAAAGAACAGTTCTCACTAAAGGATGGACACAAAGTGACATACCTGACATCAGCAACACAATTTTCAGAGAACTGAACTCATAATGTGTTATTTTAGCTTCCGTCAAAGTTACATCCCCACATTGTTTGAGGAATACGAGAAACAAACAACATACTTTAAAATGTCCATTATATAATCAAAACTCAAGAGACAGCAGAACCACAGCACAGCACTGCTGTGTTTTTACATGTCTGTGAGCATAAAAAAAGACTCTGCATGACTTAGGACTCTGTTATGAATCATCCAGATATTTTTTCTTCCCCTCCTCAAGCATCCTCACAGTGCCAGAGTGTCCTTAATCAGCCTCCTCATCGTGGTGCTCACAGAGGTGCCCAGAGAGTCAGTAATCTGAAATGTGATTTTGTAAAGATAAGGCTGAACATCTTTGAGGCTGGTGTCGAACACATTGTCCACTTCAGACTGAGTGGGCATCTTTGGCAGGTACTCGTGGCGGTTAATGACCTCGACCACGTTGATGACTTTTTCGCCCAGCTTTTCGCCCACCTTCTCCCTGCAAATCTGTCTCTCCTGCTCGTTGGCCAGGTTCACGACATTCACCTTGATGCTCCACACCTCCCAGGGGATGCATTCATCAGAGAAGGGCCAGCGGGACTTCTTCTTCTGGTAAAACTCCAGGGAGATCTGTCCCATGCCATCGCTGCCAGAGTTGCTCAAAGCATCCTACAACCACAGAACACGGATCAAGTTATATGACCGACAGATATAAGACAGGACATTACAAGGAATACAGTTTAAAACTATTAATACATTTGAAAGAAACACCACAGATCCGTACATCATTTCTTTTAGTGTTAAAACTAATTTACGACCCAACTGAGATCATTTCTTATTCTGACACATTTTAGAGAAGCACCAAATGAGAGCTGCCTCGAGATGTCAAAAACATTATTTCAAAGAGCTGATTAACAGAAAGATTTTAATTATTCCACATTTTTATCACCACAAAAGAGACACTAATTAAAAATGTAATTTGGCCTTGAATTACACTAACACTCAGTAAAATAAATCACTTACAGTTACAATCAGTTTAACCTCACAAACTATTTCAAATTAGAAATATCAGAGTAAATAAAAATGAATGATGAATCAATGACAATATTATAAAAAAAAGTTTCTTGTATTCAGAAGCAAAACCTTTGCATTAGGTTACATTTTGAGACTAACGTCTTGCTGTTATTAACATAAAATTAATCCTCTTATACCGACAGTATTACTTCCTCAGTCAATGTATGTTAAATTATTAGAAACAGCACCAACAGGGCAAATATCAGCTGATAGAGTAAATGTTAAATGTATACATGTCAGTCCTTCAAACTGACTGTAAAGTGTTGACTCCTGTGGGTTTCATCTGCAGTTCCTCCGTCAATCGAGCTCACTTAAAAGGTGTTTTTACAGCATCATCATGAACTACTTGGAGCCTCTGTCAGCTGATATATAAGAGCCATCAAATTACAGGCCTGCACTGCATGACAGTCAACAATCAGGAGCTGAAAACAACACTTACCTTGAATTCAGCCACCGCTCTCCTGATCACCCTGTCAAGCTCCTCGGAGGACACCCTGACAAAGCTGAAATCGATGAAGTCGCAGTCGATGTCCTGTGTCCCCACGGTGCCGATGGAGTAGGTGCCCTCCTTTTTGTAGTGAAACTTGCCCGTGCTTCGGTGCAGTAAAATGGTGTGCAGTAGAGCAAGCATCGATTCCTCCACCTGCCTCGACTCCACGGTCACCTCGAGCACTTCAGAGCGGCAGTTCATGGCTAAATAATGAGCATTTACAGTAACAGGCGCCGACTAGAGCAGACTGATGATGGCTGCTGTAAGCCACCTCGATTATTTTGGGTGACGAATGTAGAGTTTGTTTACCTCTGGGAGGGGGTGGAGCCTGGTTCACTCCGTCATCAAGTCTGAAAATACACTAAATATATATTTTTTTTAAAAAAGCACACACACTACCTTAACTCTAAAAGCAAACTGTAGGCTCGGGGGCTTTGTCACACAGGTTAGCGTGCTAAGTGTTTGCTACGAACGGGACAGGAAGATGTGGTAATGCTAACGAAGGACAAGCTACGGCAAGCCCTTCGGAAAAAAAACTCCACTGGGTGTTTTTATTTCCAGCTGTGCCTTCCTTTATGCTGTATTTTACTTAAAAAGCACCGTCTTCATCCTTGTTTAGTAAAGTTTGTTAGCCTAATGCTGAACCCTGACTTAGACAAAAAAAAAAGAATTATAAGCTATCGGGACTCCAGTCAACACCGGGCTTTCGCTTTTTACGTGGTGCATTCTGGGAGATATAGTTCTCGGCAGATATCGCCCACAAGAAGGCAACGTTGTGCAGTAGTGCTGCTTTGAGGTGCTTCATGGATGCTCGGAATTCTGAAAATGAGAAATCGTATTTAATAGTTTTACAGTGTTGACAAGCTCTGTGGCTTTACGGCTTTACGTTACAAATAATAGTAAAGTGGACCAGAAAAAAAGATAAATGTCATTTAGCATCAAACTATTGGGATGGTACAGTTTAAACTGGCGTCGAAGATTACAATCTGAAATCTTATTATGATTTTGAAAGAGTTAGATTTTTTAAAAGCAACTGGGGCCCATTCTCCTAGTTATGATTTTAAGATCCGCTTTATATATTTGTTAAATTTTTTTTCCCCAAGTTTGTCTTTTGTCTTTTTTACTTACGTACACATTTGTCTACTTTCTTTTCATTACTTAGGGTTTAAATTGGTTAGACGTTTATAGCAGTTTGACCTTCATTTACCTTCACCTGCTACGTTAATCGCAACACAACTTCAGGCTCGTGATGCTTTTAATTTGGTTATCAAAGTCCTACCTAACTTTTAACCGAACTGTTGCCAGTTGCCTAGCAGTTGCTATAGGGGGCGTTCACTTGTAGAAGTTTTTTTTTCGATTACTTTTAGTACTCCATGAATGTCACATATTAAAAAATTGACTTTCTACGGCAAGTAGAAAGTTCAAAGCAGACGCTCATAGTCTTTTGTTACACAGAATGTTATTCTCCCGATGCCACATGTCTGTTATCAAACAAAACCTTACTTCATCTAATTGCTTCTGATTGAACAGACTCTCCGGGGATCATACTTCAGCTGCCGAATTTTGCCAAGTTTTTCCAACAAACAGCCAGCAACGGACTATCGCCTATGTCGCGGTGCATTCTGGGAGATACAGTTCATGCCACATATCCGTTTTTCAGGAGCAACTTTGTACAGTCAGAGTGAGCCAGAAGCCAAGTCCAGCGGCTGGCACTGCACTGTCCACCTCCAGGATGTGTTCCCGGGGCTCTTATTCACCCTACTGGATATCGTTTGACGGGGTTTGACCACAGAAGCTGGAATTATTCTGTTTTGGAAACTTTGGCGGCTCTGTAGCTAATGAGGAACAGCTAGTTAAGCGAACCGTGGCGAAGATTAGCTCACTAAGCTAACAAGCATATTCAATGAGGGGGGGAGGTTGTCCTCTTCTGCAGGTTCATCTGAAGCTTTATGTTTTAACAGTGCTGTAGGTCTCCCTGACCAACTTTTGCAACATGATACGTTTGGCTCGTAAAAGCTGCTGTGGAGACCTGCACCATGGATAACAATCATCATAATTTGCATTGGGGGTTGAGAGCTATGCAAATAGCAGCTGTGGTAGATTGCTTTTGTTGATTTAGCCGTGCCCTTCACTAAAACATACTATGAGGTAGCCAGGTGATTTCCAGAGGAGGTGTGATCATCATCTGCGAAGAATGTCAGACTTTGAAAGTTCCAGTTCACATTTTGGTTTGGAGGATCCGCAGTGGCTGTGCATGGTCACGCTCTTCATCGCATCCCTCGTCACTTTGCTGCTGTATTTCGTGCAGTATTACCAGCAAAGTAGTGTCGGGAACCAGCAGAGAGAGGCAGAGGACGATGCGGCGCAGGAGGAAGCTGCCTCTCTGCTGGGATGGGCGCTGTCACTGAAAAGCTGGAAGAGTGAGTGGAGAGGAGCCTGGTGCAGGGCTCTGAACAACGAGTCCAGGAAACGTGGGGTGAGTCTCATGATCACAATGAGCACTACTCTGAGGCAGACAGGCAGGTGACTTCAATTAACACCGTGCACCTTGTCATCTGCTGTGAGCTGAGACCGTCACCTCAGCTGTTCTCTAGACTCAGCGACTTCAGTCAAATCTCTTATCTGTATGCTTTGGTCACATTTTTCAGTATTTGCACATTTATTGGATCAATTTTTGGTGTGACTTTTACATAATTGAGATTATACACGACACAAAGTAACATACTGAGAAAAGAAGCAAGTTGAATACAGAAGCTGCAGCAATAAGTAATTATAGTAACTTTATAAAGTGATGTGTTAGTTGAAAATGACTCACCACTTCCTGTCTCTTTAAAATTATATATATATATATGTGTGTGTGTGTGTGTGTATATGTATGTATATGTGTGTGTATATATATATATATATATATATATATATATATATATATATAATATATATATATATATATATATATATATATATATATATATATATGAGAGAGAGAGACACACACAGACCCTTTTTGTTGAGCAGGTATCCATCAGCTAATCACACATTATAAAGATTCAATACATTAAGGTCTTGCAGTTTATCCACTGTGGAAAACTGGAGTCACTTAGACAAGTGTTTCTTTTTCTAGCAGTGCCCTGCAGCAAAACAAACTAAGGGCAAACAATTAAGAAAATAAAAACTAAGAGGAAAAAAGTTTCATATTTAATTTTTAAATCAAGTTTTAAAAGTTTCACATGTTAAGCTGTGTGTGTGTGTGTGTGTGTGTGTACTTTCCTTTAAGTAGTTTTTAAGCAGATGGTTATTTTAGTGCGGGTAAAACTGTCTCACATTGAGTCGTGTCATTTCATATCATGTTTTTGAACTTTATGGTATCATATTGTGTGTTGTCACATTGTTTTTTTGTCCAATGATATCACAACTGATGTGACTCAACCTGCAAGTCCTATCCCAGGCACACATTCAAAGATCAGGAGAGTACCCAGAAAAATAGAAAAGCAAAATGTTACGGGACCTCTAGATAATAAAGGAGATAACACCAAAAACATTCACATGTAGAAATAAACAAACACACAAAAAGGTAAAGGAGCAATCATCACCTTGAAAAGCTGCAAATGATAATGAGAAATCACTTTAACAGATCAGAACAGCCAGTCAGCTGCAGAGCTGTAGTTTTTGGATTAGCCTCATCAGCTCTGTCGATTTGAGGAGCAGATAACTCCAGATATAAAATAACACCCAGAAACAAGACGACCAAAGGTCTGGTTTTAATGGAGCGAGGGGATTTCTTCCTCACTGCTGCTGTCAGGCCAGCAGCAGTGAGGCTTGCCGGCTCTGATGACGAAAACAAATCTGAAAGCATAGACGCCGCTTACGTCTGGCAGTAAATGGAATGGTAAATGGACCAGTACTTATATAGCGCTTTTCTAGTCGTAGACTACTCAAAGCGCTTTACACTGCTAGCTCATTCACCCAATCACACCACATTCACACACTGAATGGCCAACTGAAACTAACATAGCCATCAGCTATATCTAATACATTCACACCACATTCATACACCACTGAACAACAGTGGGAGCAATTGGGGTTCAGTGTCTTGCTCAAGGACACTTCGGCATGTGACTGCAGGAGCTGGAATCGAACTCACAACCTACTGATTGTGGGGCGACAACTCTACCAACTGAGCCACAGCCGCCCACAGCCGGCAGTGTGGAACCTGTGGATGGTCCCACATCCTACAAAGAAACATTTCACCCATTGGCTCATTTTCTGTCTCATCTTCATTCTTGCACCACATCTGAAGCACCTGCGTCATATTTTTCACTTCACTGAGATTTTCAATTCTGAACATCTGCATATGTGTTGCCAGTGTGAGGGATCATTTCTCACTGCTTGGCTACTGCTCTGTGAGCTGTGAATTTTTTTTTTCTTTTATATGAATGTTTCTATCGTCTTTCTCTTCAGGGACCTGTTCAGTTGACGTTTAAAGAGGACGATGTTGAGACGTCGGAGCTTGTCGTCAGCAAAGTGTCCAGTTTTCAGAAGTCCGCCAGGAACAAGGTATACTAAAATTACGCCACCATGGGTTCAAAGAGCAACTTGCCTGTCATTTTAGTATAACATTAATGCTAAAACTTCAACCTTTCATGTATCTTTTCAAACAAGGCGGAAGGAAACAAATTTAGAGGAACAGATTCCTGTTTTTACCGAAGCTGCTCAGAGCTCTTTTTTCCAACTCTGCGTCACATTACATCAAAAACAGACTTCTGGGGTCTCCAAGTTGCTCTTCAGGCGCTTTCCCTTCACAGTAAAATGTTTCTGATTCTGCCATAAATAGAAAGGTCAGATATAATCTATACCTGACAAATCTTTGGTCTCTCTGGTGTTGTTTGTTGGTTCCCACATTGACAACATTTTCACCCCTGAGTTGCTAAATAACTGCCAATAGCAGAAGTGCCACAAAGTCTGAGCCGCACCGCAAACTATGCAGTTACACCACACTGACAGCCATTCACCTGAGGTCGCTGGAGCCCTTTATGATTGGTTGAAGTTTGCCTGCTGAGCCTAAATGTTTGGTTAGTGTTAAAAGGATTATTTGTCCTATTAGTCATGTTTTGATTGCTTTATGTGATGTGTTTGAAGCTCTTATCCAAACCAACACAGTGATAAAAGGACTGAATATTCATCATCGATGTTCCCTTTCCTTTTTGTGTGGTTGTCGGTTTTATTTTCTGTCTTGGTAATGAGCAGTAAAAGCATTTTCCAGACACAAATTGTGCTCTTAAATCAGCTCTGAAGCTGTGCCCACCTCTTCCTGAAGTCATCAATGTTTTGTTCTCCGTGGCAGTGAAACAATTTGTCCGGATTACAGCAGCAGGAACAAAAAGATTTGTAATTTCTTTGTACACAGAGTCCTGCTCACAGATCAATCTCCCTTTCCTAAATTCGGTGCAGGGAAGCTTCTCCACAAACCAGAGCTGCATCCAGCCTGCAGAACACGAGCAGTGACTTATTAGCCCACCTACCTTTGTGCAGATATTTCGCTCATTTAATCAGATTTGTCAAATTAATCTGTGTTGAACCTCTGTGTGTGTGTGTGTGTGTGTGTGTGTGTGTGTGTGTGTGTGTGTGTGTGTGTGTGTGTGTGTGTGTGTGTGTGTGTGTGTGTGTGTGTGTGTGTGTGTGTGTGTGTTCACTTGATAAGGATTAAAAAAGGCCCAAATCATGGGTGATGCTTTTTTCCAATCGTCCTGTGGGTAAGGTGCCCACCTGCAGCAGAGTCAGAGAGCAGACCGTCACCACAGGCCGTCTGTTTTGTTTCTGCGAGGTCAGAGAGGGAGAAACTGCTCGCTGTGTTGTTGTCCTGGTTGGCTTTGCACACTCAGCACTTTCATTGTGATCAGCATGATATGCAGTAAAATACCAGGTGCTCTGTTGTGGAGAGCAGAGAGTTTAATGAACAGAGGCTTATTTTTACCCTCTAGTCGTGAACCTGTGTGTGCGTGTGTGCGTGTGTGTGCGTGTGTGTGCGTGTGTGCGTGTGTGTGCGTGTGTGTGCGTGTGTGTGCGTGTGTGTGCGTGTGTGTGTGTGTGTGTGTGTGTGTGTGTGTGTGTGTGTGTGCGCGCTTTAAGAGGCTTACATAGCTGTCAGGCTCAGCCCTGAGAAGAAGCAGGCAGACAGGAATGCTCCAGCTCCTCTGTTTATGTTGAAGTTTTCCCCTTCAGCCACCTCAAACCCAGTGAGCCACGAGCACGCTCACTGACCGCTGAAAGCACAGGATGAACATGGTTCTGCTCAGAGGCACTTCAGCACTTTCTGGAAGTTTTCTGCCTCTTAGATTCATTCCTGTGCAGTCAAGGTGATTTATTGCACACACACACAGACGACCGAATGTGCTGAGAGTTCCTCTGGAAGGTGGAGCACATGCCTCTCAGTTTTCACCGTTCACCTCAGTGTGAGCTCATATTCTCCTGTTTGGATCTGTTTGTAGAAAACATCATTGTTGTAAGCAGCTATGAGTGATTTCATTTCACCCACTTTGTACCAAGTGGTCCTCTGAGAGCAGCACTGTTTGTTTAATCAGTTCATGTCACACATGGACAGACACACAACAGCTGACTGCTCTCTACAGGTTGGTTTTCTCCCTCATTTACCTGCTTTGGTTATTCATGGCACATGTTGTAGGATATAATCAGACATCAGCACGTACGGACGCATTCCGACTTCATTTATTCACATGGTAACCATCATCATATCTCACACAGTGTATTGACAGACATGTCATTTTTCATGTTTTCATTGAATCACAGAGTGCAGCATCACCTCTGATCAGAGTCTCTTCAGATTTACAAAGTCAGATCCCGTTTGCTTTCTCATGTGATCTGATTTGATATTGATTTGTTGGAGGTTTTTCCAGTAAGAAATCAGTTCTCAGGTGTGATGTGATGCTGTTGGTTGCAGGTTGAAACAAAGCTCTGTCAGGACGAACTCTGGGCCCTGTGGCTGTGATGCCGTTTCTCCCCTGCAGGCAGTTTTGCAGGGTTTGTTTGAGGTATCTCCAGACCTGCTGTGTGGATGAACAGAACGTCTGAGAAATCAAACTTATGACAGCCTTAGCTTCTTTTTGTTCGGACAGAGCTGGATGCTAACTCAGACACAGACTCCTTCTCTACTGTAGTTTGTTGAGATTGTACTTGTATATCTCTTTTATCTCTCTGATGCTTCACCACACATCTCTTTTCTTCAGAGATTTGTAGTGTTGACACACAGTTTACCTCCATGCTGCACATCTTGCATGTGGCCTTTTGATTTTGTCCTGCTCTCCTGTCATCAGTTTTTAGGTCCAAGTTGTAACCAGACGTCTAGTTTGAAGTTTGTTGGTGCCTTGATTGGATTAGCTCTGTGTCCCAGCAGGTGTGTTTGCAGTACCCACCTGTAACATGGTCTGACCTCGCTGAGCAACGGCTGGTCTGTCGGGAGACGCAGAGCGACCTCAGGAAAGAGATTATTTCCAAGGTGGATATCAGGTTTTAATGATCTAGTACCTGATCGATAACAGTTACTCTGACGTGGTTTGAACAGGTGTGTGGTTTTTTACTCAGCTGACTGTGAGATAAATAATCACAGAGGGCCGAACCTTTGAGGAAGATGAACTAAACTGGAGAAATATTTCAGCTGACTGTGTGTGTGTGTGTCTGCGTGTGTGTGTGTGTGTCTCTGTGTGTGTGTGTGTGAGTGTGTGTGTGTGTGTCTCTGTGTGTGTCTCTGTGGGTCTGTGTCTGCGTGTGTCTGTGTCTGCGTGTGTCTGCGTGTGTCTGTGTCTGCGTGTGTCTGTCGGTCTGTGTTTGTGTGTCTGTGTGTGTGTGTCTGAGTGTGTGTCTGCGTGTATGTGTGTCTGCGTGTATGTTTGTCTGCGTGTATGTGTGTCTGCGTGTATGTGTGTCTGCGAGTGTGTCTGCGTGTGTCTGTATGTGTGTGTGTCTGTATGTGTGTGTGTCTGTATGTGTGTGTGTCTGTATGTCTGTCCGTGTGTGTGTCCGTGTGTGTGTATCCTGTTTGGTAAACATCACAGATGTGGTGGTACACCTTTCATCAGCACAGCATCAGGGAGAAACTGAAGACCACCAGATCAAAACCTTTTTGTGCACTTATTTGATGTCATTTCCTGTTCCTGACATCAGTCTGTTGTTGTGAATTTAATATAATTTGGTTTAATCTAAACGTTGTTGAGTCCAGTATAAGATGAATTTACCTTATTAAATCTGCACTGTAGCAGCATTTCTCAGCTTTGACACCAAACAGTCGTCATTGGTCATATGACCATCTTAATGATACCGATGACTGCGTCTCTCAGTCTGAATTGATCCCAGTGAGTGTGAGGAAATGTTGTCTGTTAGCAGGAACGTTTTCTGTGTGAGGTGTGATGAGCATGCTGTCACATTATGCACATTATGCACATTATGTCATGATAGAATAGAATAGAATAGAATAATAGAATAGAACTTTATTTGTCATTGCAACAAGTACAACGAAATTGCAAAAGCCCTTCAGTCAGTGCAACAGTGCAAAAGTAGATAAAATAAAATAAAGTATATATATGTAATAAAATAATGTAACTAAGGTGCATTATAGAATAGTAAGTCTGATTCAAGTAAGTAATGACAATAAGGTGCAGGAGGGAGTACAGTGCAATGAAACAGGTAGAACAAAAGACATGAGGTATTTGTCTGATACAGTAATAACATGAGGTAGTTATTTCTGGTGCAGTAAGTGACATGAGGTAGTGTCCATAATTATGATGACATGGTAGTGATTAGCCTGTGTTCAGGATCCTAACTGCTGTCGGGTAGAAACTGTCCCTGAGTCGGTTTGTCCTTGCGGTGATCGACCTGTACCGCCTCCCTGACGGCAGCAGGTTGAACATGTAGTGTCCAGGGTGTGAGGAGTCCTGGGTTACCTTTCCCGCCTTTCGGAGGCAGCAGGAGTGGTGCAGTTCTTTAAGTGGGAGGAGAGGGCAGCCGGTGATTTTTTGGGCCGTGTTGATGATCCTTTGCAGGGCCATTTTCTGAGCCACTGTGCAGCTGGTGTACCATACACACAGACAGTACACCAGGATGCTCTCGATGGTGCACCTGTAGAAGGACACCAGCGGTCTCTGGGGGATGTTGTTCTTCCTGAGCACCCTCAGGAAGTGCAGTCTCTGCTGAGCCTTCTTCAGTAGCTCAGAGGTGTTCACAGTCCAGGTCAGGTCCTTCTCTATGTGGACTCTGAGAAAGCTGAAGACCTCTACCCTCTCCACACAGTCCCCGTTGATGAGTAGGGGTGAAATGTCTGTTTTAGCCCTACAAAAGTCGATGATCAGCTCCTTGGTCTTGGCTGTGTTGAGGAGCAGGTTGTTGTCTCTGCACCACCCTGTCAGCTGCTCCACCTCAGCCCTGTATGCGGACTCATCCCCCCCAGAGATGAGCCCCACTACTGTGGTGTCGTCAGCAAACTTGATGATGGAGTTACTGGGGTGTGCAGGGGTGCAGTCAGATGTGTAGAGGGTGTAGAGCAGGGGGCTCAGCACGCAGCCCTGGGGGGAGCTGATGCTGAGGCTGATGGTCCCGGATGTGTGGTCCCCCACCCTCACCCTCTGCCTGCGGTCTGACAGGAAGCTGTATATCCACGTGCACGTGCACGTGGAATGTGGAAGTCCAAGGTCTCCCAGTTTACCCACCAGTTTGTGGGGGAAGATGATGTTAAACGCGGAGCTGTAGTCCACAAACAGCATCCGCGTGTAGGTCCCCTGCTGCTCCAGGTGACAGAGTGACACGTGCAGCGCTGTGGCTACAGCGTCCTCCGTCGATCTGTTGGTCCTGTAGGCAAACTGGTGGGGATCGAGGCTTCCTGGGAGGAGTGAGGTGATGTGACCCCGAACCAGTTTCTCAAAGCACTTCATCACCACTGGAGTGAGAGCTACTGGCCGGTAGTCGTTGAGGCTGGAGATGTGTTGCTTCTTGGGCAAGGGGACGATGGTTGAGGATGCAGCCAGATGGAGCTGATGAATCACTTCTGACCTTTTTAATCACTGATGACATTTAGTTATGAAAATAACTTTGATTTAAGGTGGAATCTGAAGAAGAGTCAAGCATGTTTGTCTTAATTTGTATGACTTCATGTGAGTGTGAGGTAGTGCTGCACGATTATCGCAACCGCAATCGCAATGTCAGCACGTGCGATTATGTAACCGCAAAAGATGTGCGATTATTAAAAAAAAAGTGTAAAAAAATGTGTGTGTGTGTGTGTGAGAGCGAGCGAGCGTAAGATGACCAATCATGGTATGTTCAGATATTAATTCGATAATTAACGCGGGGGGAAATTAACGGCGTTAAAAAAATAACGCATTTTATCATATTTTATTTTATAGTCTATATCACACAGAACGGTTCTCAGTGCACGAGTTTCTGGCAGACGGATTATAGCGACGCACTGAGTGATGGATAACACTGTTGACAGCGCCTTGCTTAGCTCGGTGGATGGAAAATTTACTTTTAAAAAACAGTCGGATGGAAGCCTGGAGTCACACATACTCCGTGAGCGGGTCGGTCAGCGCGAGCTACTTCACACTGCATCCGTCTCAGGAGCGGAGCGCAGCTCAGCGTACTCATAGCAGCTGGATACACAAGATCACAGGAGAACCACATGTTCCTGCAGGAATCACACCCATGACAACTACTTTCATGATATTTAGTATGTTAAACTCACCTGCCCTCCCAGAGCTTCATTAATTCAGTCCTTCTCTTTTAGTCTCTGTTGGTGTCCTTATATAAAGGATGTGTTGTATCGTATATAATTATCTGGTTTTCTGCCTCCAATATAAACTTTTCCTCGTCCATGGCGTCAGATTTCCTCTGGGTCTGACCCGCTGATGACTGCTGGCCCTGTGCCAGTGTCGAAGTTTTAATATACGAGGATAATTTTACGATCGACAGGCTGAACATGGTGCTTTATTTTGAAAAGACCAGACGCTCTGATCGTTTTTCGTGTCTGTTTTCCTGTTTGGTACGATCTGTTCTGCCGATATTGACGCGTTTTCAAAGAAACATCTTTTGAGCAAGATAAACAGGATTTTGTAGTTTAAACATCTGTATGTGACTATTCAATGATTTAGTCTTCTACCAAAATCTGTTTGCAATCGCAATATTGTCCACCTAATCGCAAATCGCACCTTTTTCCCAAATCGTGCAGCACTAGTGTGAGGGAAGGAGAAAGACGTCTGAATGAATTTATTCAGAGTTCAAAGACACAGAAAGGGAAATACAGCCCATCAGTTTTGGTGTTAGCAGTGTTCAGAGTTCCACTAACTGAACAGGTCGTGGAGCAGTTGGAGCTCAGACTGTTTGGCCTTTGGGTGCTGAGGGTTTGCTGGTTCGAGTCCCACTTCAGACCAAGTTTGTAAATTGTTGGCTGGAGGGGTGCCAGTTGACTTCCTGGGTCCTCTCTGTTGTTCTTATTACCATGCCTGTTGCTGCCTGTCTGTAGGATCCTGTTTGTGCTCAGGATGGACTTTTCCATAGTCACCACCAGCTAATTGGAGTGTATTCAGACAGTTTCCTGTTCTTCATGCACACTCGAGAATACACGGAACCATTAAATGAATCTGCAAAGTCTTCGTAGGCCAGTTAGTTATGGATAGGATATAAATACTTGTTTGTTGTTTTTTTGTAATCTGCTAATTCCTCCCAGAAGGGTTTGGTGCTCTGGACAGATCTCAGATGTTCTACAATCATAATAAATAAATAACACATTACAACCAGGGCTGGGTGAAAACACCCAACATACATGTTAAAGATGAGATAAACGTGACATCAACCGTTCGTGTATTTTTCTTCTTCATTCATAACAGGCATGAGTAAAACCTGAGTAGGTACAGAGATGTATGAGGGATTATAAACACACACACACACACACACACACACACACACACACACACACACACACACACACACACACACACACACACACACACAGAAATCTCCCTGTGCGACTCCTCTCAGTCTCTGGGTGAACCGGACACTCTCTGTGTGTGAAGTTTAGGGTCTCCTCTGGTGCTGACTCAGAAATCAGTCTGGTTTTGTCTCCTTTCTTTTGATCAGTGTCAGCGTCACTGTCAGTGATGGTGTCGCTGTCGGCGTCAGAATGAAGAAGAAAAACCATCCAGAGAGGATATCATAGTCAGATCAGTATGAGTGATGCTGTCTGAACAGATGTAGTCTGCAGTGAAATGAGTTATTAATGTTTCCTGTTATAACTGGAGGCTCTCTGCAGGACTTTGATTTGTTTTAGATGCAGTCTGTGAACTTCCACCATCACATTTAGTTACAAATCAGCTCACGGTCCAGGCAAGAACCATTTCACTCAGCCTTTCTTCTATCAGACACAAAATCTGTATTCTGTGACTGTTTCCTGTCTTAAGCGTGTCTGTGTGTGTCTGTGTGTGTCTGTGTGTGTCTGTGTGTGTCTGTGTGTGTCTGTGTGTGTCTGTGTGTGTCTGTGTGTGTCTTTGTGTGTCTGTGTGTGTCTGTGTGTGTCTTTGTGTGTCTGTGTGTGTCTGTGTGTGTGTCCCTCTCTGAAGCCCCGTATCGATCAGGATTTGGCTCTAATGCCTCCCTCTGTCTTCCCAACAGGCCGCCTCCTGCAGTGTTGTCGGGGAGCAGCTTCAGTTCTGTGTCAGTGCAGCACCGACATCCTCACCTCAGTCCGATCCTCATAAATACACCGTGTGTGTATCTCCACTGGAGCTGCAGGTAAACACTTCACCGCTGCTCATCCTCAGACATCTCTTAAAGTTAAGAGTGAAAGAGATGAATCAGTACAGCTTTGGTCTTAAACGCAGAGGCGTCAGGAGTTCCGTCCTGTGGAAGCCATCGAGCTTCAGTTTAATGAGAGGTTTTATTGAACATGATGTGCTGCCCAGCTTTGGATCACTGCTGGCAGGAGGCTGAGATTAAATGGTTGGGATATCTTCAGGGCTTGGCAACAGTCCCAAAGACTTCATTAAAATCACTGTCAGGCCCTCTCCCAGCATGCCTAGCATGCTTTGACTACATTCACTGTGGTCAGAGGGGCTTCACATGATGGATGTTACTCTGAAGTTATGACAGGAGTGACTAATGCCTGCTTGTTCCAAACAGGAATTACATCAATTCAGTTTATTTATAGTGCCTAAACCTGACCAGGCTTATTGCTCAGTGAAATATTCATAACAGTCCTCCTGCTAAACATGGCCTGGCTGAAATAAAGCAGCCCTGAAGGTGATGTGTTGTGTATTTGTTCAGGTAGTATGCACTAAGCCGTGCTAAGCTTTCACTCTGCTCTTAGGTCAGCGTTAATTCTTCACCAGTGTGTGGATCAGAGCAGCTATACAGACTAACCCAATTGTATTAAAGGCTATTTTTAAAGCAATAAGGTGCTTGTCATCCTTCCTGAGCTCATTGTGCCATAAATATAACCCACAGAGAGCGACGGGGAAAGCTAAAGTCAGGATTAGGGTGGGGTGGGGGTGGGGGTTGTTTTGGTTGTGGATCAGCTGTTGTTGCAGGAACATGAGCGAAGCCTCTGGTCTCCTTTTCACACTGATTGTTGCAGCTTTAGTCTGGAGCGGTTGGTTTGCCTTTTAAAAACATCTCCATCCTTCCGTCTGTCCATCCATCCGTCTGCCGTCTGCCGTCTGTCCGTCCGGCCACTGGAACACGTTTGAGCCTTTGACTGAGAGCCCACCACAACAACCCTCCTGGATAATGATGTTGTGGAGCTGTGTGAGGGAGCAGAAGCTCTAGGCATTTACAGCATGTGGACACTGATGTAAACAGATGTAAACAGATGGAGACCTGCTGCTGCTGGCTGTACTTTGCCTTTTGACACACTGCTGCACTTCATGGGCTGTTACATGTCAGGGTGATGGCAGTCATGTGATGACACAGCTCCATATTCCAAATGGAAATTCTACCATATGTAATTTTATAGGACTACACAATAATCAAGGGTTTGGTTTCAAATAGCGCTAAAGTATGCCAGGTGATAACTGTTACAGCCAACGTGTAGCTTGTTGTCAAGTCTAATGAAGATAAACGTTTGAAACTAAACTTTTTGACTAATGTGGAAATACATATGGAGAAAAAACTGGCTCTCACCTTCCGGCCCCAAACCAAGAACTGTTTAACTCAACCACCGGCCGTCTTAGAGCATTTTGACCGATTCCCCCAGACCGTCCCCCAGACCGTCCCCCAGACTCCGCCAGACCGTCCTGTTGGAAAACATAACTGATGTCTGTTGACATCATTGGCAACCAATGAGTTAATGTCATCTGATCTTTAAATTAAAACCTGTCAAGATGGAGTGGAGTGGAGTGGAGTGAAGTGGAGTGGACTGTATTGATTCCCAAAGGGAAATTCAGGAGTCCCAGCAGCAAACAAAGTGTTTAGCCCAGAACTTCCAAGAATATATAAAAAAAGATTCAGGGTGGAACAAAATATCGATTCAGCAATATATCATCAATCTGACCTAGGCAGTTCTAGTTTAATAATGCTGGCACAAACATTTAGATTTGTATTTGAAAATGGAGCGAGGGGACCTGGGTATGGCCAAGTTGTAAAGGTAGCACGCCCTGTGGGCTCAGCCATCGAGTGGGCGGCCTCTCTCCCACACGTCACTACCTGATGTCACCCTGTTTCCTGCTCGCTGTCCTCTGTCTTGTCCTCCCTGCATAAAGGCATGAAAAGAAAAAGA
Organism: Labroides dimidiatus; assembly: GCA_030710495.1. Taxonomy (NCBI): domain Eukaryota; kingdom Metazoa; phylum Chordata; class Actinopteri; order Labriformes; family Labridae; genus Labroides; species Labroides dimidiatus. The sequence goes on from CM061159.1 coordinate 813,382, forward strand.
TTCATCCACTCCTGACAGCAGCACTAATAGCATGTCTCCTGCATGTTAACTTAAAGGTCCAGTCTGTACACTTGATTTGATCAGACATCACAATCTGTTATTTCATGAATGTCTTGCAGCTACCTGCTGCTGCAGAATCACTGTGTTGTGATATCAGGGTTATCATGAGCTTCAGGCATTGCACCACATCTTATCTTACAAATCATATTGTGTTTTATTGCATTGTATTGCAGTGTGAGAGATGATTGCATCAATTACAGTCATTTTTAAGGATCAGTCTTTTTCTTGTAGGCTCTTCTGCATCACCATCCATCAACCTCTTAACTTAAATATTATTTCGAGTTGCCTTTAAATGGGCCTGAGACAAGGGGAAGACGATTGTCCTGACATTTCCCAGAGTTCAGAGAGAGCTGCAATAACTCCCTTCAGGGTCACACTAAATAAAATCAAATATAGAGGGTAAGAGGTTTAATTTATGTCAGTCATAAATCTAAACTTTCCACAAAAAATAATAAAAAAAATACACTGAATATAAAGCAAAAGTCCAAACATTCACAGAGTGTAGTTGTCAAAGGTGTTGATTCCACAGAGCAGATGCAGTGGGTAATTTATCTGCTGACTTGTTGTTTTAAACTCATCAGTTTAATTTGTTTGAGCTCTGGTTATATTTTTAACTCATAAGTTGAATTTATCTTCTGCTGTCTGGTTATATTTTTTTAACTCAGTATAATTTATTGTTTGCTCTCTTGTTATATTCTTTTAACTTATTAGAATAATTTATCTTCTACTCTCTGGTTATATTCGTTTAACTCATTAGTATAATTTATTGTTTGCTCTCTGGTTATATTTTTTTATCTCATTAGTATAATTTATTGTCTGCGCTCTGGTTGTTTTTAACTCATTAGTTTGTGGTGGGAATATTTCTTTGGGTAGTTAAACACAAACTGTTTTATAGATCAGATGAAATGAAGTTTCCCTGTCAGTCTGTTCTTTCTCCTCTTGTTTGCACTACCTGATGTGAGACCTTAAAAAGTGTTCCCTAATGTTTACCATGTTTTCTCCATATATTGAAGTCTGTTGTACTCACAGAGGCAGTTTTTTATTCTTTCACTAAATATTTTACTCTTTTTTCCAAGATAAGACAGCAATTTGAGTATTTTGCTTTAAACCCCTCCAGCTTGAGCAGCCAGTAAACAACAATGGTGTCTCCTCTGAGAGTCTTTGATATTCTTCCTGATCCATCTGAGCACTGTCGTGTCTCTCTGATGAGGCCTTTGTTTGGCATCACAGAGGCGGCTGTTCAGTGCAACACTGGATTCCAGGCATGCTGGGACAGGATGGCCTGCTCTGTTTTTTGCCTTTCTCCCATTTCCCGTCTCTCTCTCTCTCTCTCTCTCTCTCTCTCTCTCTCTCTCTCTCTCTCTCTCTCTCTCTCTCTCTCTCTCTCTCTCTCTCTCTCTCTCTCTCTCTCTCTCTCTCTCAGCTGAGCGCACACCTTTGTGACCTTTTCTACTTAACCCTTGTCCTGTATGTTAGGCTGAGTGGACAGGCATTGCATAAGTCTGTAGTAAGTGGTAAGAATGGTGATTGCGGCCATGGCAGTGTTCTTGTTTTAAATAAAAAACTTTAAAAAAAGCTATTTTCAAGGTTTTATTATGCTGATTTGGTATGTAGGTAATAGAAATCAATTAATTATTCAGATAAAACTCAACATTTACATTGACGGTAACCTTGGATACAGTGAACAGGACTTCTGCAGGTTGTTTCTGTTGATGTTTGTGTCCTCATTTAGCTCTCCATCTTTCCAGAGCTTTGCAGTCAACTCATCTTTAAACGTGAGGCAGATAACGCAGCTTTTACCAAGGCTGCTGTCATCTCTGGATCACCACCACTCATGGTTATCTTTGGAGAGCGCAGCTGTTCAGACAGCAAGATGTGCAGCAAGATCTACACATGCGCATGTGTATACGAGTCTAGAGAGGGACTGTGATGGTTTGTGTTATAGCTGAAACAGATTGGACAATGTATGTGATGATACTTCCAGAGAGTGGCACTATTGCAGTAGTACAGAACTGAGCATATGGATGTGTTAGGAATGGTAAATGGACCAGTACTTATGTAGCACTCTTCTAGTCTTTCTGACCTCTCAAAGCGTTTTACACTGCTGATCTCATTCACCCATCCACACCACATTCACACACTGATGGGAAAAGGAAACTAGAAACCATCCGTTTTATCTAACCCATTCATACACCACTGAACAACAGTGAGAGCAGTGTCTTGCTCAAGGACACTTCGATATGTGACTGGGAATCGAACCCTTGACCTTCCGATTGAGAGACGACAACTCTCCCACTGATTCACAGTCGCCATATTCATCATGTGTGTGAAATTTGAATCAGATTGGAGGTTAAATGAGGGAGCTACAATGAGTACCTGGTTCATGGCGAGATATCAGAGTTTGATGCGTCTCCATGGACATATTGTTTAAGTACAGGACATGACCTGATCAGTGATGTTTTATGAAGACCTCAAACAAATTACAAAGCAGAATAGAAAGAAATCTTTAAAAAAAATGGAGGAGTTTTAATCACAGAGTAAAACATGATTTCCTGTTGACAATAGGGGGCACTGTACTTTAAGGTGAAAAAAAACATATGGATGCATTCAGACTGTGACACTGAACAGGTGTGTGTTTTTTGGTCCAGATTCAACATTGTATATATACGATCTGGTAAGGTTTTAATTTTTCAGAAAAAATGTGGCGACCTTCCTGGCCACACCCATTGAGATATTAAAATTCCTTTAAAAACTTTTAATTGTCAATGTGTCTAGTATACACACAAAAAAATTCAGTATCAGAAAAAGAACTCTGGGACTAGTTCGATGAAATGCGTACCCTATTAAAGGTCAAAATCAGACATTTTACTCCAATTTCTGAACTTCCTGCTCGGGATTGACTAAGAGATTTTTTTTGCCCTAACAACACACGACCCCTCATTTCTCTTTTCTTGCTTCTAAACTGATCCTGAAATGGCTCCATAAAGGTGTCCCAGTGCGTGATTGTCTCAGTTTGTTTTAGAGGCACAAGAAGCACAACTTTTAAAACACCCAATGGGAGCTTCTCAGACTAACACAAAGCGCTCTTTTTCACCACACGGGTTCAGCTGTCTCGCTAACAGAAACCTCACAAAAGGCAGGATGGGTCACAACCTACAGTACTGGACCAAGGACGCTCAAACTTCATCCAGACACCTCACTTCAGTGGCATTTACATGAACCTAGAAACATCAACAGGTGATGAAAGTCCTGCCTTTAACTGGAAAAGTAAAAAGGCTATTATCACCTGTTCTAACTCTTATTTCTTACACGTCTTCATGCAGGGTGTCTGGATTTTATCGTTTTAAGACCCCACAATCATTTGAATTTAAGGCCTTAAAATGTTCTCTCAAAATCTCATGAAATGTCTTAAATACAGTTTGGAAAGGTCTTAGAATGTATTAATGGTTCCTTTATTTAAAACAAATGCATGAACCTCAGTCTTGCTTTAAATGTTTCCATTTTTGAGGACGCTGTGAACTGAAGTACCTTTGCAGCCCGCTCAGAATTTATCGAGCACAACCAGCCGGTGTGCGCCGTGTAATTCAGTGTTGCTCTGGTTTTCCTTCACGTTTTCTGTTCTCTTTTTGCTAGTATGGATGTGAAACAGATCTTAAATTATATTCATTATGGTCTTAAAAAAAAGTCTTAGTATTAAATTTGACTTGTTAAACCGGCAGAGACTTTGTTGCAGCGGATCGTCATAACAAATGAACTGAATGCACAACAAAGTTTGTCATCAGTCCCTTCTTTGAACAGACCTGCAGCTTTGAAAGGCAGATGGTAATTTAAAACTTGTGATATGCTTTAAGTTGGTGATGAATCAGATAATCTGACCTCTTTTTTTAATTTTTTTTTTATTTTTAAATGTCTGCTGAGGTTTTCTGCTCTGTGTCCACCAGCTCGATCTGCAGGTGCAGGAAGCTGAAGATGAGCTCAAGATGAACTGGAGAGTGTCTCGCTTAGGGACGGGAGAGCTGCAAGTTACGCCTAATTTCACCCAGGTGAGACCCAAGATGGTGAGAGGTAGCTGAGATTTCAATGCATACTTAACTTTTGGTTGGTTTTGTGGAGTATTTCTCTTTTTGAAGCAGTTAATATATGATCTTTTTAACTCCTCTGAGGTTCTGGTCCCTCTGTCTCTCTGTCTGTCTGGCAGGACAACTCGGTCACTCTCAGCGTTACGGCGATAAAGGAGCAGCTGAAGCAGCTGCTGTGTGCGACGCGCTCCTCTGTGCTGCTGAGCTGCAGGGCTGCTCAGACCTCAGAGGTCCAGGTGAGTGGAGGGATCATACCTGATGTGTGACGTCTTCACAGCTGTAACACAAGAATGCTGTGCAGACAAGAGAGTGCAGGTCTGTCAGCTGGCTGTTTGTGGAGCAGGAGAAGCCACTGTGTGTCGTCTTAGCTTACATGTTAGCTCAGCAGTGATTTATTAAACACAGACTTTCATTGATGAAGTGATTTGTGGTCAAATGTTAGTGGCCATAAACAGTGGTTCTGTTTCCTGGCAGACTTTAATCAGACTCTGCTCTGCAGGGTTGAAAGCAGGTTAAAAGCAATCAAGCTAAGGCACAGCACAGTCTCAGAAAGCATCAGCTGTTCTCTGACAGGGACTTGTGTCGTCTTCTTCTTTGTATTTCTGTGTATTTCTGGTGCAGTCAGTGTTTATCCATAAACAGCTTCCAGTGAAAAGTGAAATTCAGCCGTGATTCTGGTCTCTGTGTACCTCTCTGTTTGAAGCAAAGCTGAGTTGAGTTTAGTTGAGTTTAGTTGAGTTTAGTTTAAAGTGGACAGCAGCTAGGGGCGGCTGTGGCACAGTTGGTAGAGTTGTCGCCCCAGAATCAGAAGGTTGTGGGTTCGATTTGATTCGATTCGATTCCCAGCTCCTGCAGTCACATGCCGAAGTGTCCTTGAGCAAGACACTGAACCCCAATTGCTCCCACTGTTGTTCAGTGGTGTATGAATGTGGTTTGAATGTGTTAGCTAATATAGCTGATGGCTATATTAGTTTCAGTTGGCCATCAATGTGTGAATGTGGTGTGATTGGGTGAATGAGGCAAGCAGTGTAAAGCGCTTTGAGTAGTCGGTAAGACTAGAAAAGCACTATATAAGTACTGGTCCATTTACCAGCGTAATTTCATGAAACACATGATTATACATTAACCTAAAACCAGACAGAAATTTAGCCAAATTAGCCAGAAGGCTAGTTTTAGAGTCTTGACTCTAGCTTATTTTAGCAGTATATGAACCTGAAAAATAAAGGGACTATTTTGTGTGTACTTATGATTAACAGCTTTCAAATTCGCCAAAATATCACCATCAGGATGCATGAGTTCAGAAACATCAGACCTTGTCATGTCTGTCCTCAGAAGGCAGCAAAAACTCTTTGACCTGCTTGTTTTTGAGTGAAGCTCAGGTCGACCATTTCTGATGCATTCAGGGAGGTCAGGGACGGAAAACGGTGGTTATTAGCCCCCACAGCAGCACCAGCCGTATTGGATGGTAAAGTTAAAATGTTTGATTTATAAACTGCGCTGACTTAGTGACATCAGTTAAGAAAGATTATAAACCAATCCACAGATAAGTGTTGGTAGAAGCCTGGATGTCATTTATGGGGACTGACTTCTGCCTGCTGTTGCTCTTCAGACGGAAACTGTTTTTCCTTCATGCTACAGTAAAACCTCACAGTAAGACCCAGACCCCAGGGCACAGACAATGTATTTTTTATAGTCTGTAAATAAAGCTTAGATGCAGCATGATTTCAGTGAGGGCTTAAATCCTGTATCCAAACAGCTGTGTGAAGCCATGAAACTGTAGACTTTGTCATGGTGAGAAACCTCTCAGAGCTGATTGTTTAGTTTATGGACCCTCAGCTTCTCTGTTCTGGTTTAATCACACCGCCCTCATGGTGTCATTTTTCTTTTATGTCTAATCCCTCAGGAGTCGGTACAGACCTCCCCAAAAAAGCTTAATTTGAGTGAATATCCATCAAACTTGACCAGAAGCCTGACTCTGAACACATGATCATGTTGCTGTGTAACATCCTGATGTGCAGTTAAACTGCTGTTTGCCTCAAAAAGTCACAACATGTCCTCGTTTAGTCCAGAACTGTTCCCGTCTGCTGCCCCCTAGTGGTCGGTGAATCAATCATCTCCCTGTTTTATTGGCTTCATCTTGTTCAGACACTTTGTAGATGTTTTCTGTTTTCTCAGGGGTTTTGCCTTCGTGCATGTTAATGATTAATAACTGGTGTATGTAACCCAGCTCACCAGGTGTCTAACCAGAGTCTGCCTCATGTATGAAGGTGCTTTTACTGCAGTGCTTTAACCCATGTGCCCTTTGCTCAGCCATTACGTCATGTCATGTGTCTCTGAGGCCATCAAGTGTTCGTTTGTTAGTGAGCTGTAGTCAGAACTTTAAGAGGAAAATCACTGCATTTAATATTATGACTTTCATATAAACACTATGGGCTGGGCACGTTCCTAACTGTGATATAACTTTGTGATATACTTCCTGAGCAGTCGGCTCTTTAGTTTGCTAACCTTTTAAACCCCAGGGCCCCCCAACTGGGGGATTTTGACATCACTCTGCAAACACAGCATGAAATAATGCACTAATAATCACCCTATAAGAACAAAGTAGAGCTGAACAGTTTTGGAAAACAATGTAATCACAATTTTTTCGACCAATATTGCAATTTAATATGCATTTATTGGGGGGGTGGTTATCCTCTGCATTATTCACTAAAAACAAGCAATAACTCATTCTGTAGTCCGACCAACCAGAAAAAAGATCCTGTCAGCATATGGTTTTGTCCTTGGTGGTCGGGGTTTCAGCCATGCAGTTGTCATCCATGGCCTTGTGCTGCTTTCTTTAATGCTGGAACAGGTTTGTGGCGTTGCTCCTTGTTGTAGCTATGGTAACCAGGCATGTTTTGCACAGTACCTAACGCTGTGCTTCATCTTCTTTCCTTAATCTTAATCAGGTCCAAACAACTGACGTGCTATTCCTCTTTGACACCAAAGTCTCCTCCTCTGTGTCCTCTCTCGGTTCTTCTGCTGAGGCCATTTTTAAAGAAGTCAACAACAACAAATCAAAACTTATAATGGCTGAAGTTGTTTTCTTCATCCCCGCTCACACAAGTCTCAAGATTTTTGGTCATTGGCAAACCAGCTGGATTTTTCATGTTTGTATGAATGTGAATTTTACAAAAAAAAGCCAAAAGCTGTTGTTTTTAGATCTATTGATCACCATCAGTGATTGACAAATGAAATCTGTAGTTTTGTAGATGAGAAAATTCAGATGACACAGATGGAGCCAAACTGTGCCTAAAGAGAGCTCGTCTGAACTCTTTGCACCTCTCTGATTTAGTTCTCCTTCACTTTATCAGAGTCAACCTTTGCAGAGATAAAGTTCACATGTTGGACTACGGTCTGATAAAGGTGTAAAGCTACAGCTGCATCATTTTCAAAGAGAGGCTCGTCCTGATTATTATTTTTTTTTATAGGTGGACCTACATTTCTTACATTTTTCATGGGTGCCATTTCTGTGATACCAAAAATGGATTCAAATAGACCTTGTTGTTGCAGGGATAAAGTATACTCCTTTTATTACTGGTGTGTGATTTTCAAGCAGAGACCTGAAAAATCATCTCAGGGTTCAAAGGGTTAAATATTGTAAATATAAATTGAAATGACCTATTTACTACTACTTTTTTAATCATATACTGCAGAGAAAAAGACAAACAATCAGCTGGTTGAGGCTGATCAGGATAGATTTGATGAGTTAGCTGTCCATTTACTCATCAGCTAATTGTTCATTCTGCAGCTGAGGTTAGCTCACTGACACCTGAGTCCCTGGCCTCTCACCAACAGGAAGGAAATCAGAGCCCGTTTATTCTTTTACAGCTAAAGCTAACAACTTTCCATGCAAATTTACCTCAACCATCATAAAAATCATGTGCAAAGCAGGGACAGGCTCACCTACTGAGAAGAGTTGTTCCCAGAGGAACCTCCCTCATTGTGTCCTCTATTGTTTAACTGTTAGACGGAAAAATGTGGAAGAGCCGGTTTGTTTGCCGCAGAAAGTTCTCTTAGTCAGCTTTTCACTTACTGATTTAACATCATAAACAATAGGTTTAATTTTTCATAAATGAATGTGATATCAACAGACTTAGCTGAATGAACTCTGCATTCAAATGTCGATAACAATGTAGAAAACAACCCACATAACCAGGTGCAAATCAGCTGCCTGATTATCAGCGTGTTGAGGAACCAGAAGCCCAGAACAGGAGTCTTTGGCAGCAGAAGAGGAGATTTGGTCAATTTTTAATGGACACAACCCACAAACTCAGAGCTCTGCTGCTCATCCTAAAAATGCATGTTCCTTACACATGTGGCTCCATTTAAAAGTAAAATAAACATGCTTTACAACAGATAAGACTGGATGCAAGAGGTTTTGTTGCAACAAAGAAATAATGTGCCAAACACAAATTTCCTGACTTCATGTGTGAGGTTTATTTGAGGTCTTGTCCTCTTATAAAAGAATAGGTGCTCAGTGAAGGAAGCCTGAGTCCAGAATCTGCTGGTAAGTTACAGTCACAGGGCCCCTAATGTCCCCCACAACCCAAGTATGAAAATAGAGGGGAGTGGAAAGGCGGTGAGAGCCAGCACATCAGTGGGGCACCTCCTTTCATCAGAGTCCTGCCAAGTTAGGCCAAGGACACCTGAGGGAGGCCCAGTAGTTACCTCTGTGTCCTTGCATCCCCCAGTCTTAGACCAGCTCCCACTGCTCAGAAACCCCCACAGGCAGAATCTCTTTATCTGAAGACCCAGTCCAGACCAGGGGGGGCAGATTCATTTCAGTTCAGGGGCCAGAAACAGCACAAAGTTGGTTGGACCAGTGAAATCAGGGCATAATAACGGGTAATCTAATTAATTAGTATGACAGATTGTCTCAGCAGCAGTGAGTACAATCATTTGGGTTTGATTTGTCTGTTTTTTTCCCTCTCCCCTCTTTCTATATCTTTTCCGATCTTGAACTCAAGAATGACCATATGACTGAACATTGTGGAAAACCTGAACTGTTTTGTGTTTGAATTAAGAAAAAAAAAGAGATTGAACTTTTCTGAAAAAAACCTGATGAGATAAAATGGTGCTTTGTTTTGTTTTGTTTTAATTTTCTGTTCTTCCCTCTGATCAGAAATTTCTGTTTGAATTTCATGTGGGATTTATACTGTGTGGAAGTGGATTTATACAATTAATACATATTTTTTTTCTTGACTATGAAACAGAAGCAGGGTTTTTCGTTGTATTCTTCATCCCTTCTGTCAATTTAAAGGTTGCAAGTTTAATACTTGTATGCCTTGTGTGCTGGTTTAGTTTTTTTTTTTTTTTTTTTTTTAAGTGGAAGAAAATCCCAACAACTGTGACTCCGAACTGACTTATTGCCAGGATAAAACCTGGCTGGCACCCCAGAAATAATTGACCACAATAATATGATAGTATGGGGGCTGCACGGTAGCGCAGCTGTTAGTGGAGCTTCACAGCAAGAAGGTCGCCGGTTCGAATCCTGGTTCGGGCACGGTGTGCATTTCTGTGTGGAGTTTGCATGTTCTCCCCGTGCATGCATGGGTTCTCTCCGGGTACTCCGGCTTCCTCCCGCAGTCCAAAAACATACTCACTAGGTCAATTGGAGATTCTAAAATTGCCGTAGGTGTGAGTGTGAGTGTGAATGGGTGTCTGTCTCTATGTGTTAGCCCTGCAATTGACTGGCGTCCAGTCCAGGGTGTACCCCGCCTCTCGCCCTTAGCCAGCTGGGATAGGCTCCAGCCACCCGCGACCCTGAACAGTAGAAGCGGTATAGAAAATGAATGAATGAATGAATGAATATGATAGTATTCCACTAACAAAACTGTCACGAAAATGTTACAGAGCCGTTACCGTTAGCAACAGTGAAAAATGGCACCTTATTATCCACAGATATCTATCAGCTTTTATCAGACCTGAGTCGCTCAGCCAGGCTTGGGACAAGAGCTGCAAATAAAACACATGAGAAATGATGATTGGCTAAAGGTGGGGTATAATTTCATGGTAAGAGTAACTATAACCAATTACCTAAAGGCCCCACAACCCAAAACATGACGATGAGTAGGAGCCTCAGTGAGGTTGTCAACAGGGCAATTTATTAATTTAATTTATTAATATGAATTATATGGAAAAAAAAATTAACTATCTTATTTAACCACATAAAGGAAGAAACAAAAACCATGTTTTTGCCAGGATTTATTCTAATCACTTCAACGAGGAGGCCAAAAACAATCATTATTAAACAGAACATACAAAATAATCATCAAAACTCACATTATCATTTCATTACCTCACATTATGATTACTGTTATATTATCATTACTATCATTTAATTTTTTATTTTACCAACAGGAAAAGTGTTAATAAAAGATCCTCTTTTTCCACAGTGTGCTGACTGTGACAGGAAGCAGCACTGTGAACAAAGTTTCTGACAAACAGTCAGCTGCATGACAGCCATGATCAAATATACAGGACTATACATTAAAAACACAAAGACATGCTGTTGTTATCGTGTGGGTAGCCTCTGAGTTTGAGGACACAGGCTGAGTGACTGATGGTCCATCCTGTAGGATAAGATCTTTTTAAGGTCTTCACTTTAATGGAATTACTGGGAAAGGCTTGTTTGTTTGCTTCCCTATTTATGTTGACACCAGCTGATGACCATGACTGTGAAATAAGGAAACAATGTTTGTTTTTCTGGCAGACGCTGCGCAACAATGTGGTTTCACCCCCCAAACCGCCCCGCGCCCACGACTGGAAGCTGCTGGTGAAGAACATCCGGGTGACGCTGAATCAGGAGGATGAAGCTGCAGGTCTGACACTTGGGACTCTGAAGGGTCTCCTGAGTTCTTGTGGAACGACTGAAACAAATTCCTTTCTTTGTATCTTTTACCCCAAACCAACCTCAGTCACTGGAGGTCAGCTCACAGTTACATCAGTCATATCTCCAGTTCAGATTAGTTTTAATGAGAGCAAGCACATGACGGTTGAGCGGAAGATTCAACTTTAGATCTTATTTTTATCAGCTTGTCTTCTGACTTTTAACTAAATAAATAGTGCAAAGCCAGTATGACACTGAAGAGCTGATAACAGAATAAGAAGCTGCTTTCAAGGCTGTAAATTACCTTTCTGTGAAAATGGGATCAGTTTGGATAAACTAATTCATTTCTAAAAGTTCAAAACACCAACAGTGCTTTGCAGAATAGAATGGAACAGAATGTACTTTATATATGTATATGTATTAAAGTAAAAACACCACTGCAGAAAAAAACAGTTTGGTGTCCTTTGCCAACAAATGAGTCATAAAAAGTAATGACAAGCTCCGAATGGAAGATGACTGTAAAGATGAGCAAAAAGAAGAACAAAGAGAGCTGCTGTGGCGATTAGCAACCCAAATGTTATGCTAGTTATCCAGTTAGTTACCCACTCTCATGCTCTTAAGTTCTTGGACCAGATGCCTCCTTTGGATCCTCAGCCTCCTCCGGATCCTCAGCTTCCTCCTTACTTACAGCTTTTTTTTTCAGAACTCTAAGACCGATGCATCTGAACACTGTTCAGATGAACGTCATCAGCCACAGGTCTGTTTGTGATGCCTATATTTTTATAATTAGAGAAATAAGATGAATTTAGTGTGACAGTCTTTGTTTCAAACAAACAGAGCTGCTTTGTCTAAATCACTGTGGATTTTGCTGTTTCTGTTTGTGAGTCATATGAACACGTGAACACCAGTAAGAATTCCACAGCTCAACTCTTCTACTCACCTGAGAAGGTGAGATCAGTCTTTCTACCCTGAAGTGGCAGAAGAAGACATCAAAAAGTCTTTCTTAATGGCTGATTGATAATGACTGAATCATGTTTCCCTCGTGTGGCATGATGAACTTCTTGTTCTTGAGGTTGTGTCCACCTCGCCTTGGTTTGCTCCCTCCAGACTCTGCTGACAATCAGGACTCTTGTTTGCCAGCTGGCTGGTAAAGGTGATAATGTGCTGGTCAAAGCTGAAAAATGTTGGTAGTATGGTTATGAAACACCCACACTGGGACCACTGCACCCTGTGTGGTCGTACAAACGAACAGAGCTGAGAGGTTCCCGCATGTTCAGAGTGAAAACAAAGCAGTGGGGTGTCGTCAGAGGTGAGATTGAAGGAGGAGATGCTTTAAACATGCCGTCACTGACGAAGTCTTTGAGTGGCCACGCTTAGTTTGTTTTGGTACTTTCTGTTGTGAGTCAGCTCTTTTCAGGCTCCAGACACCCTCCTGAGTGTCTGCAAAGCTCCTGATAATGTTCAACTGAGACATGACGCAGCATTCAACACTTTTCCTTCCTTTAAAGTGAAGAGCAGTTACACTCAGCTCAGTTTCACTTACTTAGCTTCCTGTGTGGGACAAAGGCCAGATTCAGAGCTGCTGCAGTGGAAGCTGTCTCCTGATGATAGAGTCTGATTGACTTTATTACCAATCAATGAGGGATTGTGGAAAAAAACACTGTTATTCATGATGCTAATGGAGAAGATGCTAATAATGAGTATTCACTTTTAAAAACACAACTGAAAAAAAAGATTGATATGAAATGTTGAGATAAAGGAATGAAAAACTTGACTAAGTAAGAATAAACAGAAATGAATCTTTGGATTAGATTTTGAACAGTGGATGAATAGATCAGGTTCATCAGATCTTTTATTCAGACAGGACCAAGAGAGCAGTGAGTTTGTTCACAAAGATAACAATGAAAATGAGTTTCACCGAGCCACGAAACTCCAACAAACTCCCATGAGTCATTTCCTAAGAAGTCCCTCTCAAAGCTGAGACTAGATCCTGATAAAAGTTACCCACAAAACATCTTTTGAATCATCTGTCAGAGATCCTGAGGTGAAAACCTGAAAAGTAATACAGGCTGTAAAGAGGCTGAAGGTCTTTGAAGCAGAGCAGGAAACGGCAGAAAGATGGTGAGATAGAGAAATGATGTCCAAATAAAGAGTCAGTCAAACAGATCTGATCATCCAGAGATCATGTTTATGTAGAGCTCATCAGAGTCAGGCTCACATCTCAGGAACACAACATCACTGTGGATGACAGTGAGCATCAAATTCAGGTGTTTGGAACACTAGAAAACACATCAGTTAGACTCCTGATTCTGTCCTCAGGAAACGGCCTCATAAGATTACAAAGACAGGAAAACAAACTGCACAGGATGATTACAACGACTGGCAGCATAATCTGAGCTGCAACTCAGCTGCTGTGATTATTTTTGATGTTGACTTATCTCTGTCTCTCTCTCTCTCTCTCTTTTTTTTGGTTAGTTGATTGATCAGGATTATTTTGGGTTTGTTCCTCGTGTGGACTCAGTCTTAGCACCGTGCACACCTGTAAAATTCATCCTGTGTAACTCAGTCCATCTTGATGTCATTTCCTCTTCCTTTAATCTAAACCAGTTAAACAGATGACTCGGGACTAACAAGAATCAATGATGGGAATCCAACAGATTACTGTTTAAAACACCGACATGATCAGTTTATCAGTTATTGTTGGTTGTCTTAAACACAGAGTGGTCAATAATTGAATATTGAAATAATCTATAACTAAGGTATTAACCCTTTAGACCCTGTATGACAACAACTATCAAAACAATGATTCTACTTTGATTAATTTTTATAGTCAACATGATCGGTTATGTCAACTAATCATCGCAGCTTTTGGTGTGATGGAGAGCAGAGACACACACCACATGAACACTGCAAAAAAAACAGATATGAAGAAAAACGCTGTGTTATTTCCCAAACCATGTCTCCCTCTTCACTTCCTTTCTTATTTGCTCTGTCTTCCTTTGCTTTAAGGATGAAAAACACATCTGAAGATCTTAGCTGCAAAGGTTTTTGGACACACTTGAGTGTAAAAATAACAGATATTATTCTGTTTTTAAAGCACATATTGGTGAAAAGTATCAAAAACATCCAACAGTCTTACACAGAAGGATGCTGTACATAAAAATCACAACATTATCAATAATATTTTCTATCGCTGTACGTAGCCGACCAGTTTCCACTGTTAGGAATTTGCTCTGATCAAGGAGCGATTTGATGATGTGATGTTTCGAACAACCTGTCTGCTTTCTGCAGTATGTCTCCTGAAATGAAGAGAACCATTTTAATACTTTTCAAACTGAAGACGCGTGTCTCTTGGGCCTGCTGTGGGCCTACATAAACTGACATACAGTCTGACTGATTTACTGTATCTCGCCGTCTCAGGTCTTTAAACTTCCCGCTGATGTTTTCATTAAGATGGGAGTTGGCTCCTCTCTTTTGGCTGGTGAAGTTCAGTGAAAGTGCTTCATGAGACAGGATTTATCACTGAGTAAGAGCTCTCCACCGCTACTTTAGGAGTGTCCTGTAACCTCTGCATAATTTATCATGAATACTCGGTGAGCTGACCTCCTCTCAGCGCATCAAAGACGAGCTGCTGAAATGACGGAGCATTATTTAACCTCACAGCAGCACATTTACATTTCTTCAAACTTGCAGCTTATTTTCACACACTCACACACTGAGTTTTGTGCTGTGTTTGCAGGCAGCGTAAATCCTCTGTGTGTGCTGAAGCTGGATGATCCTCCACAGAAGTTTAACACCTCAGTTTTAAAGAACACGTCCACTCCTGCTTGGGACCAGCCTTTTATTTTGTAAGTTTCCCCTCGGAGCCCTGCAGAGGTGTTTGTATTCTACATTTATTCCACCCAAAGCTGCCAGCCTTACTTTTGTTTTTCCTGATTGCTCTTTAATGTTTCTCTCTCCAGTGAACTAAATGGACTTTCAAAAGAGCTCAACATTCAGCTGGTGAACGATGGAGAACCTCAAGAGAGTAAGAAAGTGATGGCAGCCATGAAAAAAAGTCTTTCTGATGGCCAGCCCGGCTGTGGTCACGTGATCACACCATTACTCTCACCACACGTTTTCTCCTTTTTTCAGATTCCTTACTCGGTCAGGTGTCCGTGCCTTTTGATCTGGTAAAGAAGCAGCCCAAAGGACAGCAAACATTTGCACTCATGACCAAAGACACGGCGACTGGATCACTTACTACTGAGGTAAGACGTTACAGCATGTTTTCATCCTTCAACACCTGTTTCTCTGAAAATCCGACTTGCAGCATGTGCTCTGCAGATAATCCAAATGTTAACTGGACTATGTTCTGTAGTTTACCTACCTGGAGCCCAGTGAGGTGAGGTCCTGGCACCCCCCCACCCCAGCCCCTACTAAGAGGGTGGAGATGGACCGTACGGTCATGCCGTGTGGCACGGTGGTCACCACCATCACTGCTGTGAAGAGCAAGCCGGGTCGACCGCTCCCCCCTGGACTCACTTTAGGTACAGAAACACAAACATCCTGGCAATGACAAGGGCGCCCGAGTCTCAGTCTGAGACTGACTTTATCTCCTCATCAGTAAACCAACAGTACTGTAAATAATGCATGATGAATGTGTCTCTGTTTCAGTGCTGCTGGTGCTGGTTCACAGTATGTGCTTCCATATCAAATTTAAACTTTGATGGGTGTTTAGTTGTAATTCAGTATTAAGTGAGTGATCAGTGTTTGCTACAAACCTGTTATCTGTCTGATAATGATGATCAGCTTTTGGTGCCATAAGGCATGAAAAAAGGAGAGATTACTAAAGCATTATTTTTAATTTCCATATGATCACACTAAAAAACAATTACCTGTTTGAATACCATGGCAACAAAAAATGAACACCTGGGCACCCATAATTAACTACAACCCCCGTTTCCTCTCATTGTAAACAAGTGAAGCCAAAATACAGCTGCAGTGGGCACTGATGGGTATTTTGCCTTGGAGATGTATGCAGAGCCAGTTTGGATGGTGGTGCCTGAAATTAACAGTTTGCAAACTAAGACATATTCAGCAGCTGACCAATGCAAGTGCCCAGATGCCTCAGGTGGTCCAGTCCAATAAACACAGACCAAACAACTATAATGATCCATCCATCCATCCATCAAATCCATCCATCCATCCATCCATCCATCCGTCCATCCATCCATCAATCCGTCCATCCACCCATCATTCATCCATCCATCCCATCAATCCATCATTCAATCCATCCATCATTCATCCATCCATCCATCCATCCATCCATCATTCATCCGTCCATCATTCATCCGTCCATCCATCCATCTTCTGTCCCTCTGATCCTGTTCAGGGTGTCTGGAATCTATCCCAGCTGTCTTAGGGTGAGAGTCGAGGTACACCCTGGACTGGTCTCCAGCCAATCACAGGGCTGACACTCAGAGACAGACAACCTTTCACGCTCACAACTAGAATCAGCAGTTAACCTGATGAGCATGTTTTTGGACTGTGTGAGGAAGCTGGAGTTCCTGGAGAGAATCCACACATGCACAGGGAGAACATGCAGGCTGCACACAGAAAGGCACATACACAGGGCAGACTGGGATTCTTGTACGGTTAGCTCTATATGTCTGAGCTTTGTTTTTGGGGAGCTGTTGTATCCTCCATTGCTTTATACAACCTTTGACTGAGTCTCAGGAAACGGAGGCAGCTTTTCGTCTTTCTAGCAGTGTGGCTTGCCTGACTGCCTGGAAATCTAAACGCACAGTTTGAAGATGAAAGATGATCTAAATAATACCTCACTTCAAACTTCACTTCAAAATCATAGCCAGCAGAAGGAGAAGCTAACTGTTCTTTTGCTTCTTTCAGAAAGAATTTTTTTTTAACATAGATTAGAAAACTGACTTTAATGCTGGTTACCTCTAAATCAGCTGCTTTGTGTCTGATGATTTATGGAGATACCAGAGTTAGTAAGAGCTGCACTTTTCTTTCTTTAGGCTAAATTTCTGTTCTGAAAGGGTATTTAGACAGTTTAAATCTGACTTGATTTCACAACTCTAAAAACCTGTCCTTATGAGGCCGTCTTTGAATTAACTTTGTCTTCTTCTCCTTCTTCTTCAGATCCTGCTGTCAAAGCGGTGTCTGTCAAGCCGAAGCTGTCGGGCCGTCGCGTGTCAGAGCAGCCATCTGTCCTCGGGCCCACCGTCAGTAAGGCTCTGTCCTCCTCTGACACTGAGCTGCTGATGCTTAACGGGACTGACCCCGTGGCTGAAGCTGCCATCCGACAGCTGCACCAGTCTGCCAAACAGAAGCTGAAGTCTCCGGTGAAGAAGAGCACCATCATCATCTCTGGCATCGCTAAAGTAAGGAACTGATTCCTGGAGCATTAATCTTTTCTTAATGAGAAACAACCCCGAGCACTTCTGAGAGAAACACTGGCTCCACAGGACGGTTCCATTCCCTCTTTTAGTGAACAGCATTCCATGTGCCATCCTGAAACACTTTTCTGTTCCAGCGTTTAAATAAATAAATGCTGAAGTTTAAAGCGTTAAACGTCTCTTCAGATAAAATTGACCATAACGATGGAAATGTTCCTGGTTCCTTAGATGCCGCTGTCTCCGGACGATGAGCTTGCTCTGATGGCCGGTTACGCTGCAGCCATGGATGCCTCCATGTCTGAGGGCAGCTCAACACAGGACGTGACCACAGCGATTGCGACGGGGACCAGCAGCCCTCCTGATGAGTCTGAGCCCCAGGGGGGCCCCAGTGGGATAGGCAGGCCTCCAGAGGACTGGGAGAGTCAAACAGGAGAGGAGCTGGACCACACCTCACTGTCCATGTGTGTGTCTGAGGCCAGCTGCAAGAAGAGCAGAGGTGAGCGCTCACGCCTGACGAGGCTGATCCTGATCAGGTTTCTCCTCTCTGAGCTGCTCTAATGTGACCTGTTCCTCTGCTCTAACTCAGTCTGTTTCCTTTTCTCTCTTTTTGAACTTTTCTTCTTCACCATCTTAGAGGAAAACAGTGCTAAGCACTTGTTTTGTCCAGCAGAGTAAGTTCTTCATGACTGACCTGTAGTGACCTTTACCTGCTGCGTAGACTCTGCTAGTAACCAGTAGATGACTGACAGCTCATTTAGATATTAGCGAACCATTTAGAAGACACAGCATTAAAACATGTGCAACATTTACTCTGACTGTCTTACTTTAGAGCTTAACATAAAAATAATTATGTTTAGATTCAAGCTTTTTTAACACCATGAACTGCTCATCCGCCCTTAGAGGAGCCGCTCACTGGACACTCCATTTACAGAAACCATCAATGATGTTTTAGTCTTTCATTATTTCCAAAGATTGTTTGAATCTTTATCTTGGACACATTTTTTCCTCCTGGACAAAATAAAATTTGAAGAATATAAACACTACTAATATAAACACAAGCATTTCCAAATCAGTACTACTGAGCTTTTAGTGACAGATGTTCAGTGCCTGACTCCACTCTTTCATGTAGTTCTGTGACAAAGTGACAAAGTTTCAGCTAACACTAAGAATCTGATAACCAGGAGATGTTCCTGCAGACTGGTGGCACACTGGGTAAAAGCTCAGGCTCACATGCTGTTATACCAGTTATCAGTATGATGTGCTGAAAACAAAAGAAGAGATACTTCAAGCTTCACACAGAAAAATCAAACTCTGAACTGCATCAACACCATCCCACAATGCATTTCAGCAAGTTTGTTTCCTCCAGTTGTTGAAATCATTTTATTTCATAAGATCCTGGAGCTGGTGTGATTAGTCTTATTGATTCTTATATTTTAAGCACTTTTTCACAACAACAAAGAAACTCTTTAAAGAAACTTAAAGTTACAGGCTGAAAACTTCAGGATCAACTCCACCAAATAAAGCGAGAGAGCACAGCTTAAAATGAACATTTAATAAATATCAGTGACTCCAAAAATGACCAAAAAAATCCCTAAATCAATAAACCCAGAACAAATTAAACCGATTGTGACAGAAAAGCCAAGAAGCTGACAGATGGAGACGAACTGTAGAGTTATTGTTTGGGAAACTTGGTAATTTTGAGCCTAAAGGTACTGAGAGCAGTTCTCTCCTGTTATTGGCTCACCTGTGTTACTGTGAGGCCTGTTTATGACCTAAAAAAAAAAAGAAGACCAACAGCAACCAAATCAATAACGCCTTTATGGTCATTTTCCACACATGTTCCCGCTGTGAGGGGGTCACGCAGCTGACATCAGGCTGAAGAAACGGCCTTTTGTTTGGCACTTTTTCCACCACAGAGATTCAGAGTAGAGACACAGTTTAATGTTTTATCATTTCAAATAAAGCAGGATAAGCTTTTTTATGAGAAAACACTTCTTCCTCATGTGCTTGACAAAATGTAAAAAAGAGACAGAATCACTTTGTCCAGAATTGACACAGGGGAGCAAAAAGCTCCTCACGCAGGCTATAGATTGTTGTTGTTGTTGTTGTTGTTGTTGTTGTTGTTGTTGTTGTTGTTGTTGTTAGAGATGCTTCCCTTAGCCTGTTTCAGGAGATCCACAGCAGCATCATGTAACCCACAGCTGGCAGCACATCCCAAAATGATGGGAGTGAAGCTCTGACTGTGAGGCTGCTCTCCGGATGAACTTCAGTTTGTGTCAGCTGGTGATTGAACACTTAGTTGTAATTGAACTATGTGAAGGAAGGAAGACTGTTCCTCCAAAAGAAGACAGACTCATCTCTTCAGTTCACCCTGATTCATCTCTGAGCCAACAGCAGATTTCCAGCTAACTCAAACTCTCTGCAGCTTCAGCCATCTTTGGTTTGTGTTTACCTCAAAGTAACTCTTCTACTTATCACACGTGACACTTTTCCTTTCACTTGCAGGCAGCTTCCTGCAGAAGAGTGCCAAGCTCTTCTTCCGCCGGCGCCACCAGCGCAAGGAGCCGGGGATGAGCCAATCGCACAACGACCTGGTCTACCTGGAGTCCCCGGCTGCAATGGAGCGAGCCAGCCGAACAGCCACGATCAGCCGAATGCTCAGCCGCAAGAGCAAGAATAAGAGCAAAGCTAATGGCTCTACCTCCACAGGAGAGCCTCAGGCGTAACACATCCTCCCACAGCAGCTACCATCACCACCTCCACCTCATACATGCACTGGCAAACCCCCAGCTAACCCACTCCCCCTACTGGCCGGCCTGCATACTGCAGCCCCTGCATTATGAATGGGAAAGCTGTGCAGATGGAAAAATATCCTCTTGTACTGCCGTTTCCTCCCATAAAAATGGAAGCATGCTTGTGTGGAGGGAGATCTCCTGCCATGGACTGAAGGCATTTTAGAGGATGTTATTCTGCATGTTTCTTTTATTTGATTTTATGCAACATTTTGAACTTTTGTGAATTGCTTTTGTGGCCTTCTTACCGACTGTAGAGACTGTTGGCGTGGGCTTTAACTCTTTACCTCCCTCACTCTGAGCGTGAAGAGTAAACTCTCCCTGCTGTAAACTGTATGTTTCTTTACGATGGACCAGCAGGACCAAAGATGAAGATAGAGTGGTGTGTGTATGATTTGCACAACTGTAGTACCTTTAATTTAAAGTGCAATGACAGGAGCTACTCTTGTGTTAGAGATTAAAAAACATTTACAAAGGGAAATTATCTTCTTACTGCAAGTGGGAGATAGTAATAAGACTACTTTTTTGACACTAATACTATGAAGTATAGTATTTATATTAGTTCATTTGAAACACTTCTAATGTTATTCCTAATGAAATGAGACCAGAGCTGCAGCTGTATGTAATGTGCATAAAAAAACGCTGTAATGTCAGCCTTGTGTTTAACGGAGCTATCGGGATCAGTCATGATTTTAACTGAAGTTAACACCCATCCAATCAGAAGACAGAAGTAAGGACACTGTGGCTAAAAGTTCAGCTATATGTGAGCGTTTCATGTTTACGTTTCTCTGCAGCGTTTCCAAAAGTGATGCACATTTCTTCTTTGTCTTCCTTCCTGTGCTCCATGTCATTAGTGGGGTTGTAAGTTTATCAGAAGGGAACTGAGTGAACCTTTTGAATCCAGGGACTGTGATGTTACACTCAGCCATACTTGGTGCTTCAGGCACTGGTGAAGTCTGTTTGTATGTCCATGTCAGCCCTGCAGATCATCAGCCTTTTCTTCTGTGTTTTATGGTTTTAAAATGTAGCTTTGAACACGTGAACAAGAGGAAGTGTGAACACATTTGGGAGCAAACAAGCAGCTTGGGCTGCTCTTCTTAATCCAGCTAATGATTGTATTTTGTTTTTTGTGAGCAGCTTGTCTGTGCATCATTTTAACTGCTGCTCCTTCAGTGAGAGAGCTGATGCTTCATAGTGACAGACAGATTGCCTTACAGCCATTCAGAGGATGTCAGCAGCAGCAGCAGCAGCAGCTTTGTTCCTTGACTTGAAGTGACTTTTGTTTCCTGAGGCTCCTGAAAGATGGGAGCTGTGCTCAGCAACATCTGCAGCATCTGTAATCCAGAAGCCTATGCACATATCTGTTAACAGAGGGTTTACACTGTGAGACTATCAGTAATAAAAACACACACTTGCTGTTCATGACAAAACTCTGCCACCATCATTGTTTCTTTTAAACAAAATATTTGAGACAGGAAAATAAATCCTGTGACATATTAATCAGAATCACCTTTAAACTCTGAGACATGGAGGGAAAAAACGGGTTTTTGAATCACTCGAACTCATCAGACTCAGTACTCATCATGGCAGCCTGCAGCTATCAGTTACTGTAATGCATTTAGTGAGCAGTAGGCCTGTATGTGATTGATAAACTGCTTTCTGATGTATTTTTTATTGGCATCAGCTCTGTGCACAGAGCCTGACTTAGCATTTGTTGCAGGATGGCAGACCTTTCCCTGCAGGGATTGTAACTAATATGCATATCGACATATTTTATTTCCAGCAATAAAATATTGATTGATTAACTGAGACTGTGGTGTACCGCTGTAGTTCATCCTCCTCATTGCCTTATGCTCAGGTGTCTCTTCTTAAATATTATACAGGTCTGTAATCCATGAAGGGTCTACCTGAACAGTGCATGTCTGAACTCAACAAAGATAATTTACAAAAATATTGTCTTTTCATATTAATACTTGGGCTGCACGGTAGCGCAGCTGTTAGTGCTCTTGCTTCACAGCAAGAAGGTCGCCGGTTCGAATCCCGGTTCGGGCACGGTGTGCCTTTCTGTGTGGAGTTTGCATGTTCTCCCCGTGCATGCGTGGGTTCTCTCCGGGTACTCAGGCTTCCTCCCACAGTCCAAAAACATGCTCACTAGGTCAATTGGAGATTCTAAATTGCCCGTAGGAGTGAGTGCGAGCGTGAATGGTTGTCTGTGTCTCTGTGTCAGCCCTGCGATTGACTGGCGTCCAGTCCAGGGTGTACCCTGCCTCTCGCCCTCAGCCAGCTGGGATAGGCTCCAGCCACCCGCGACCCTGAACAGGAGAAGCGGTATAGAAAATGGATGGATGGATGGATGGATATTAATACTTGAAGTATTTTGGTGTGATGCTGTATTTAGAGATATAATTTTATTGCATTCATTTTTCTCCAGAATTATGTTTTTTCAGAAACTCACATTATTTGCATGTCATGCAGGGTCAAGATGGAGAAGTATGTTTTATCAAATTATTTAACTTCAGAATGGACCCATTAGATGTTTGTGTACTAACGTGTTTTTTAAGGTACTTAAAGGGTGGTTATATTTTTTAAATGTGCTATTTATGACTTCTTAACTGAAATGCTGATACTGAAACCCACTTTTAAAAAACAGGATTTTTACAGGTTAAATTAAAAAACACCACAGAGTCATGTCCATCAGCCAAATTACTTCTAGTTAACAGGTCAAATGAAGTTTAATTAACCATTCGACATTCTTTTACGCGTAACCTGAGAATATAAATTTGACCCTTTTCTGGTACTTTTATTTCTTAATAAAAAAAAAACAATTGAAAACTATTGATTTGCTTTAACTATTTGGTACTTTTATCAAATGAATTGTAGGCCAAGAACAAAAAGTCAAAAAAGTCATATTTTGATCTTCCTTGGGGCTAAGTTATGCCGAAGTTTATAATAACTGACATTTAAAGTTTTTAACTGTAAACTATTTGACCAAAGATAAATGAAAAGTGATTTTCCTCCAAATACTTCCAGTAAACTTCAGTAGGGTGTTTAGCCGCCAAATTTACGCTTCTTCATGTCGTTTGTTCATGTATTGCGATGAATACTACAGTCCCCATAATGCACTTCGCGGGCCTAGTTTCCGGTCCTGCGCCGTTTCTGGAGCGGATTGGAACCCGGAGTCAGGATTCGATAAATGAAGGCTCTTTTGCAGAAAAGGTAACGTGTCTCCTCTTCCACACACACCGTCTCATCCGAAAATGAGGACGCAGTTCTGTAGTCTAGGCGCAGGCGGGTTTCCCGGCTCGCTCCTGGGTTACCCTGAGCGCCTCCCGGGCTGACTATCGACAGTTGAAGAGCATCGACTCCGGTTTGGTGGCTTGCATCTCCGGTCCATCCGCCATGCCGACTGTTCTTTGTTACATTTTACAGACGAGGAGCCGCTCAGATCGGAGTTAAAACCCGGCTGGAGTTTGGGAACGACTCAAATCCTGGATCCGTTCTCCTGCCTGGACTGCTCACGTTAATATGCACGTCCACAGAGCAGTTATTGCTGTCATGATACACAGCTGTTTGTTCTGGAGGTTTGATGCGTTCAGGGCAGCAGGAGTGTCCCGGGTTGGCTGTGTGTTGACCCTTAAGTTCTCTCTCTCTCTCTCTCTCTCTCTCTCTCTCTCTCTCTCTCTCTCTCTCACACACACACACACACACACACTCTCTCTCTCTCTCTCTCTCTCTCTCTCTCTCTCTCTCTCTCTCTCTCTCTCTCTCTCTCACACACACACACACACTCTCTCTCTCTCTCTCTCTCTCTCTCTCTCTCTCTCTCTCTCTCTCTCTCTCTCTCTCTCTCTCTCTCTCTCTCTGAACAGTGGTTCCTGTAGTAAACACACAGCTGTGTGATATTATCCGCCAATATACACCGTGTAGCTCCTAATACAGTGGTCAGCTGATACATTATTTGATCTGAATTATTGCTCCCTCTGCCTGTAGGTTGTCATGATGGCTGAACAGACTCCAGATGAGCTGATCTGTGAGTATAAATCCAGCTCTGACTTCAAGTTTCTGTCTAGTGTGAGTCTGGCTTTGGTGATGACAGGTGTGCTGCTGGGTGTTTCAGGGTGTGAGGACTGTGGGCAGTACCATGACTCTGAGTGTCCTGAACTGGGACCACTGGTGACTGTCCAGGACTCCTTCGTCCTCAGCCGGGCCCGGTGAGTGAGGAGTTTTACTGACACCTGAGAAAAATCCTGAAAATCTCCCAGAAAGGATGACCTTTTCACACTGACTTCATCCTGCCTGTTTCCCCAAACTCTGAGAGACTTTCTGCTGATGGTTCAGGTGAACAGATGCAGCAGAGCAGCAGAGAGTGTCCATTAAAACTCAGGACGAATAAACAAACAGGTGTTCATGTTCACCAGCGTCAAATCAGTGTAGAGACAAGAAAGTGTCTGAGTGAGGAAAGAAGTTCTGCTCCTGATTGTGGATGCATGAAATGACAGGAGGACATGAATGTGGCCTGAGAGCTGGGTCACCTCGTCTGCTGTCATACATTTAATGTAATCGTCATATTTGAACACATGCAGCAGCTTTGGTGCATCATTTCTGCCTCCTCAGACCACAGCTCTCATCCTACAGGGGAAAGCTCATGCTGTGAAGGAGCTGGAAACTGGAGACTTTCAGGAGCAGACTGTTCTGAAATATTCTAGAAAAATTCAGCAGTGCATGTGTTAAAGGACTCATGTGTCAGATTGTCACTGACTCCAGTCACATTAGTCTGTGTACTCTTTTTTTTTTGGGCGTTTGATAATATGAATGGCTTATAGTTCTATATCATGATATTAGAAAACGTGGTTTCCACTTCTTGCAGTCCAACTTTACTGTTGAAACGAAGCTAATATTCGCATCATTACAAGCTTTACACTTGCCTCCTGCACAGCTCTGTTGATTTTCTGCAAACTGTCACAATAACTAACTTCAATCAGTAGTTCTCCCTTACTCTAAGGCAGAATTTGTCTTCAGCAGCTGTTAACAAAGTTTGAAGCAACAATCTAAACCTCAGCACTCTGCAAGGGCTTATGATTTTCATTTTAGAAATACGTTAGCTTGTGGCAAGGCTCTATATATATATATATATATATATATATATATATATATATATATATATATATATATATATATATATATATATATATATATATATATATATATATATATATATATATATATATACAAACACACATCCTGCACACTGCTAAAACTGAAGTCTAAATTAAGTGTTTACATCTTATTTCTGTCACAAAGTGTCTTAATACACCTAATCTGAGCCCCATTCACCAGGCCAGTCTAGAAAAAATGTCTTATTTCAAACTATTGAAAGAAAAATGGTTAAGATTAAAATAATAATAATAATAATAATTATTATTATTATTATTATTATTATTATTATTATTATTATTATTATTATTATTATTATTATGTGTACAGAAACAGAACGTCTGGTCAGGCTTGACCTTCTGCAGTATTTGGTTGAATCATGAAGGCTCATTATCTGTGTCTCCTCAGCAGAAAGTTCAATCTAAAAGGTTTAACATAACTCAAACAGGGTCAGAGAGCTTTATCACACTAAATGAGCCTGAAAGACTTCCACAGGAGACACACTTATTTTTATTTAAACATTATTTAACCAGGAAAAAAACGATTGAGATTAAATCTATTTTCCAACGGTGACCTGGCCAAGAGGCAGTGTTAGAAATCAATGTTCAACAAAGAAAACAAACACTTCATCACCTGAGCCCCCATCACCTGAGCCCCTCACCAAATGAGCCCCTCATCACATGAGCCCCTCATCAAATGAGCCCCTCATCACCTGAGTCCCCTATCACACGAGCCCCTCATCACCTGAGTCCCTCATCACATGAGCCCCTCATCACATGAGCCCCTCATCACACGAGCCCCTCATCACCTGAGTCCCTCATCACATGAGCCCCTCATCACATGAGCCCCTCATCACACGAGCCCCTCATCACCTGAGTCCCCTATCACATGAGCCCCTCATCACATGAGCCCCTCATCACACGAGCCCCTCATCACCTGAGTCCCCTATCACATGAGCCCCTCATCACATGAGCCCCTCATCACACGAGCCCCTCATCACCTGAGTCCCCTATCACATGAGCCCCTCATCACATGAGCCCCTCATCACACGAGCCCCTCATCACCTGAGTCCCCTATCACATGAGCCCCTCATCACATGAGCCCCTCATCACACGAGCCCCTCATCACCTGAGCCCTTCATCACATGAGCCCCTCATAACCTGAGCCCCTCATCAAATGAGCCCCTCATCACACGAGCCCCTCATCACCTGAGCCCCTCATCACCTGAGCCCTTCATCACATGAACCCCTCATAACCTGAGCCCCTCATCACATGAGCCCCTCATCACATCCAAATAAGATTCTTTTTTTTCACTTTTTTCATTTTATTTTTTTATTTTATTTAATATTGTTTTATTTTATTTCATCTTATTTTATTTTACTTTATTTTAGTTTAATTGATTTTATTTTATTTTTTGTTTTATTTTATCTTTTTTTTATTTTACTTTATCTTATAGAACTTTATTTGATTTTATTTTTTTGTTTTATTTTATCTTTTTTATTTTACTTTATCTTATAGAACGTTATTTGATTTTATTTTTTTTTTATTTTTTTTTTTATTTTACTTTATCTTATAGAACTTTATTTGATTTTATTTTGCTTTATTTTTTTGTTTTATCTTACAAAACTATCTTATAAAACTCTATTTTGTTTTGCTTTATTTTATTTTAGCTTATTTTATTTTACTTGATTTTACTTTATTTTATTTTGATATATTTTATTTTATTCTTTTTTATTTTATTTAAGCTTATTTAATTTTACTTTATCTTATAGAACCATATTTTTTTATTTTATTTTGCTTTATTTATTATATTTTATCTTGTTTTATTTTACTTTATCTTACAAAACTATTTTATTTTGTTTTACTTTGTTTTATTTTATTTTGCTTTCTTTTCTTTTATTTTGCTTTATTTTATTTTATATTATATTATATTATTTTATTTTGCTTTCTTTTCTTTTATTTTGCTTTATTTTATTTTATATTATATTATATTATTTTATTTTGCTTTCTTTTCTTTTATTTTGCTTTCTTTTATTTTATATTATATTATATTATTTTATTTTGCTTTATTTTATATTTTATTTTATTTTATTACCTCTTTAATCTGACTCTTTCGTGTTCACATCAGTTTGACACACAAACTTTTCTTTCTCTCTGCATCAGGTCGTCTTTGCCAAACAGCCTGGAGATCAGACAGGTGGCTGATGGGAAAGAGGGTGTGTTTGTCCTGCGTCGGTTGGTCAAGAGGACCCGCTTTGGGCCCTTTGAAGCTAAGAGAGTGGCTCACCTGGAAAGAGAGGGAGTGTTCCCTCTCAAGGTGAGCCTCATGAACCTTGACACAGACACACCTGCTGCTCAGCTGTTAGAAAGGAGAGAATCAACATTTTTAACCTTTTACCTGCCAGATTTTCCAGAAAGACGGCGTGGTGGTGTGTTTCGACTCCAGCTCTGAAGAGGACTGTAACTGGATGATGCTGGTTCGACCCGCCACTGACCACAAACACCAGAACCTGACCGCCTACCAGCAGGACGATGACGTCTACTTCAACACCTCACAGGTACATCCAGCCAGATGTCGTTCAGAGCCATCAGGGTTTCTCTGGTCACACTGATCTTTTATTTATTTCTACTCAGGAAACACCGTCTTCTGCCATCAAACATGTTAAAGTGACAGTTTGACAGCAAAACAAAAGCGGCAGGAAGTTAAAGATCTGTTTACTGTCCTGTCCTGATTTCCAGAGACTCTTTGGTCAATTTACTACAAAAAGATAAAACAAAACTACAAAGAGAGAGGAAAATGAATCTTCCATAGAGAAGAAATCAAAAACACAGTTCACAGATGGAAATGAATAAATGAATGAAAATCCTCACCAAAAAAATCTTTTCCTTCTGTTTCACATAAAATCTGAAAATGTCAAAAGACTAAGGAACCATGGCTTTGTACCAAATCCTGAAAATCTTCTCTTAATTTTTTTTTTTACACTTTGATTTATTCAGATTTTCGTACATCAGTTTTAGTGATACAGCATTTAGCTGCTCATGAATGAAGGAGAGAAGCCAAAAGCTTCACTGATCACCGACTGAAATAAACAGAAGCTGCAGCGTGTTGGTTCCTCTCCATCTCATGTACGGTAACAAACACCGAAACACTGCAAAAACTGAAAATGTAGCAAACCTTTATCTTATTTTTTTAACAAAAAGTCTCATTAGGCGTAATGTGAGCCACACTCAGCTGACAGGTCCAGAAACATCTTATTACACTTATTTAAAGACCAAAGTGACGCCTGATTCACGTTGTCTTGAAACGAGCAGCCTGAGCTTCATGAGGAGCAGGAAAATTAAACCTTTTCCTCTTTTTTTGTCTTTTTGTTTGTCTTTATCTTTGGACAATCTTAAAATGGATCCAAAGCATGAGCCTCAGCCTTGGATCCAGACTGAACCGTAGCTGCTCGGCGCCCATCATTCATTTCTGCTGTGCATCAGTTCACACCCTTTTCACTCACTGCCAAAGACTTTTGTTTTTAATGAGTCACCTTAATGTGACAACTCGATGAAAAGCATCACTTTAAAGGGTGTGAGACCTCCACAAACAGAGTGATATAAAGCTGTCAGTGCAGTATTTCAGTACACCATAACCTGCAGACAATGTGGGGATGAACGTCCTCTAAGGTTTGCAGACTGAGCTCCTCTGACGTCTGTTTTTTTTTTTTGTTTCGTTTTGTTTTTTTGTGGAATTGTGTAAAGCATCTCATTCAGTGTTTCCTGTGCCGTTGATTTTCTCAGGATGTGCTTCCAGGAGCAGAGCTCAGGGTCTGGTACGGAGCTTTCTACGCCAAGAAGATGGAGAGGCCCATGTTAAAGCCTCCTTTCCAGCCCCCAGCACCTGCAGCAGGTAGAGGCCATCACAGCTCAGGTGGAGACGGGTTTTTACCATCCACGGTGCCTTCAGATCCATTTAAATTCTGAGTTTTAACCTTTCTTACAAACACACAGCCTTCATTTGATATCAGAAAATGAGAGCAGAGTGAGTGTGTTAATATCCACTTCCTTTAATTCAGATGTGACGTCATCCTCTGCAAAAAAAGAGAGCTCAGAGCCAGCCGGAGCCCTCGTTCCTCTGACACCTGAGGGACACGACGCAGGTGAGCATGCTCACATCATCCATGGGCTTTCACAGTCATGTTTCTGGACATGTCATTGCTCTCTGGGGGCAGGTGAAGCTGAGTTTAAAGGCGATCTCTCTGCAGATGCTTTGCTGAGTCATAGTGGCATGCTCTTATTCTTCTCTCTCTTCTACAGGAAACTTGCTAAATCATCTCATTAATGCAAAGACGCTGACTGTGCCTCCAGTCAGTTCGCTGCTGCCCCAGGAGGAGAGCCCAGCAGATGCCCTCCTTCATGAAGAGGAAGGAGGGCCTCCTCCGGCTGCTCCACCGGGTCTGAGGAGAGGACACGGCCGAGGGAGGAGAGTGAAGGGACGGCGGCCTGGAGCCGCTGTCGCAGCTGCAAGCAGAAACAAAGGTGAGGCAGGAACCAAGACGTGGAGGGGAAAGATGACTTTGAGCTGACGATAAGAAACTGATTCATCATGAAATAATCTGTAAATAAACCCGACACCGCTCACATTAACCTGTGGTTAAACGACACGTGAGATCAAACATTGACCTCAAACCAAGCAGAGGCGCTGTTTGTTCCACTGTGGCTGCTTTCCACAGAAAACCCGGGGTGTGTTTCTTTGTGTTTAAATCTGGTCCTGGATATTTGAGCCCCTGGTAAGGATTGGAAAAAAAAAACCCAAAACGGATGAATCTTATTTTAAGATTAATTAGATGCAAACCTTATATTCTTCAAGCTAATGCTAACGCTAGCTGCACTTCAAACTCAGACTCAACTTTATTGACTTCATACATTCAAGCATGCATCCTAAAGAGCTTCACAACATAACACCAGACACAGAAAGACAGACAAAATACTGAACGATTGAAACAAGAAGGAAGACTGCGGTCATAAAGATACTAAAAAAGATTAAATCTAATGAAATTCATACAGTAAAACCAGTTAATTGAGCAAAACGTAGAAGGCAAATCAACAGAAAACAAAGAAAGCAGTTAAAGTTCAAATAACCAGATAAATATGAAATAAAAAGATAAATATCTAAATGTCTGCAGATCACAGTCTTGCACAGCTCTCAGCTCTCTGTGCTGTGAATGTTTGTAATATTAGCTGAGAATGAGACTTTTAATGAGTGTTTTCTGAAACTTACTAAAAAATGAACCGTTAATAATCAATCAAACAATCAATCAATCAATACTTATAGAGTGACAATTCAAAACAAACGTCATGACCCCCCCCCCCCAACAGTCTAAACCCATAGCAGACTAACTAGCTCAGACCTGATCCAGCTCTAACTATAAGCTTTATCATAAAGGAAAGTTTTAAGTCTACTCCTAAAAGTAGAGAGGGTGTCTGCTCCCCGAACCTCAACCGGTAAATGATTCCAGAGGAGAGGAGCCTGATAACTAAAGGCTCCACCTCCCAGACTACTTTTAGAGACCCTAGGTACGACGAGCAGGCCTGCATGCTGGGAACACAGCGATCTAGACGGATAATATGGCATGATAATCTCTTTTCGATAGGATTGCCTGATGCCATTAAGAGCTTTGAAAGTCAGAAGAACTAGCACCACAAAGTGTGCATCATCCCCCTTATCCATCTCATCTTTAGATGGAATTCACAACACAAACTTCTCTAATGATCTTGAAGTCAACCCAGCCCAGGTTGAAAATTACAGACCAGTCTCACTTCTTGTCCAAAATACTTGAGCACGCAGTCTTCATCAAGTCTCTGAACATCTGCAGAAGAACAACCTGATTGATGCCTATCAATCTGGTTTCAGGTGTGACCACTCCACTGAGACCGCACTCCTGTCAGTCACAGAATCATTGCGACTGGCTCGAGCTGCTGGTCGGTCCTCTGTCCTACTACTGCTGGACCTGTCTGCTGCCTTTGACACCTTCAACCATCAAATTCTCCTCTCTACACTCTCTGAGCTTGGCATCTCGGGATCTGTCCTGTCTTGGTTCGAGTCCTACCTCACAGGTCGATCCTTCAGAGTGTCATGGCGAGGTGAAGTGTCTGAATCATATGGCATAGTGACAGGGGTACCCCAGGGGGTCAGTGCTTGGTCCCCTCCTCTTCTCCTTATAAACCACCTCACTTGGTGCAGTGATCCACTCACATAGTTTCTCTTACCACTGCTATGCTGACGACACTCAGCTTTTCATGTCTTTTCCACCTGAAGACACAACTGTCTCAGCTCAGATATCAGTGTGTCTGGCTGGTATCTCTGCTTGAATGAAGGAACGCCACCTTCAGCTAAATCTGTCCATAACTGAGCTCATTGTCCTTCCAGCCTGTCCCTCTGTTCAACCACACATCAGCGTCATGCTTGAAACAAATCAACTTGTGCCCACAAACTCTGCCAGAAATCTGGGTGTCCTGATTGATGACCAGCTGACCTTTAAGGTTCATGTGGCCTCGATTGCTCGGTCCTGTTGATATGCCCTCTATAACATCAGGAGGATCAGACCCTACCTGACACAACAGGCCACACAGCTCCTGGTACAGGCTCTTGTGATTTCACTCACTGACTCCTGCAGCTTTCTTCTTACAGGCCTCCCTATGTCTGCATTCAATGCAGCAGCACGTTTGGTCTTTAACCAGCCTCAAACAGCACACGTCACCCAGCTGTTAATCTCTCTTCACTGGCTTCCAGTGGCAGCTCAAATCAAATTCAAAGCTCTTCTTCTGGCTCACAAAACAGGGACAAGAACGGATCCTTCCTACCTTGAGTTCCTCATCCAGGTCAACACTCCTTCCCGCCCTCTACACTCTGCCTGTGAGAGACGCCTGGTGCTCCCACCGAAATGGTGGAATGAATTACCCAACTCATTAAGATCCGCAGAGTCTCCTTCTACTTTTAAGAGAGGTCTGAAGACTCACCTGTTCAGAGAACACTTTGGACCTTAACCTTAATCTGACCCTTCCCCTCTTTGTCCTCAGGGGTCAGAATAGAAGGTCTCAGACTGAGCTCTTAATAAATGAAAGCACTGAATATTGAATGCTGCTGAATGTTGAATTCTAGCTGTGGCAACTATTTAGATAGATTACTTTAAAAAAAAGGAGGGGGGGGGGGGGGGGGTTAGTGGGCACTTGATGGCAGAGTACCTGTGACCCAACTAACTTGAAGCATTTCTTCACTCTTAATAAGGTTTCTCCTTCTTGTTTAAATTCTTGCTTGTGTTGTACGTCACTTTGGAAAAAAGCGTCTGCTAGATGAAATTGTAAATTGTAGAACTGCAAGTCGAAAACAAACTTAATTAAAAATGAATATTGTGCACAGTGTACCAGCTTGGATGTGTTTAGCCTCAGACATCTCCAGACTGACTGAACTGCTGATTCTTATCCTGACAGTGA
This sequence comes from Labroides dimidiatus, assembly GCA_030710495.1. Classification (NCBI taxonomy): domain Eukaryota; kingdom Metazoa; phylum Chordata; class Actinopteri; order Labriformes; family Labridae; genus Labroides; species Labroides dimidiatus. Next base: position 846,212 of record CM061159.1, read on the forward strand.
ATGTCAGACTTTATGAACAGTAAATAAGATTGGCTGTGATGTTTGTAGCCTCAAAGTCAGATCAACTCCATGTGACAGAGGAGTTTTTATGTGAACAAATTTCTCCCTTTATTAAGGTCAGCGTCCTCTAACATTGAACTGAGGTCATAATGATAGCTTTGATTGTCATACTTCTGAACACTGCATGCTTGAGAGGGATTTAATCTGTTTTATTTGTACTGAAAAGCAGCAGGAACCTCACATCATTTCTGTTGAAGTGGTATTAATAATCATATTTTTTACAGTGTTGTGTTGAAACATGAACTCTGTGGAAAAAGCTGTGTGCAGAGAGCCGAGAAGATACTTAGAATAGAATAGAACAGAACAGAACAGAACAGAACAGAATAGAATAGAATAGAATAGAATAGAATAGAATAGAATAGAATGCCTTTATTGTTACTGAAACTTGTACAACGAAATTGTTTGACTTCCCTTTTTATAGTGCAGTAAAAACAAAGAGGATGATTCCATTGAAGTAAGAACACAACCTTTCTTAAAGATATTAAGAAGAAAAATAAATATGTTCACAGTGATAATGAATGGCACATGTACAAGTGTCAACACTACAGTAGAGACAAAATATACTGAGGTGTGATAATAGCCATGTACAGTTAATGCACAGTAAGGGTTATATTGCTCTGCTCATCGTTAAAAGTTTTACTGTAGTGTGTCTGTGTGTGTCTGTGTGTGTCTGTGTGTGTCTGTGTGTGTCTGTGTGTGTCTGTGTGTCTGTGTGTGTGTTGCTGAAGCGGTTTGGAAGGTCAGCACATGTCCCAGCTCAGTGTGGTGATGGCTCTGGGGAAGAAGCTGTCCCTGACTCTGTTTGTCCGTGCTCTGACAGACCTGTCTTGTGGAACAGGTGACGGCCAGGATGAGATCTGTTCTTGACCGTGTTTCTCGCTCTGTTCAGGCAGCGGGTGTTGTAAGTGTCCTATAGGGTGGTGCTGTGTTGATGACTCTCTGAAGCCCCTTCCTGTCTGCCTCAGTGCAGCTGGCCTACCTGGCACTCTGGGATGCAGTAGAGCAGCAGGCTCTCTATGCAGAGCGGTAGAAGCTCACCAGCAGCATCTCATATAAGCCGTTTTTCCAGAGCGCTCTCAGGAAGTGTAAGTGCTGGTGTGCCTTCTTGATGATTTCTGAGGTGTGTTAGAAGTCCACAAGAGGTCGCGGCCCAGGAGTTTGAAAGTTTGGACCCTCCCTAGACAGACACCTTGGATGTGGAGGGGAGCTCTGAGCACCCGTTTCCCTTCATGCTCCTGTGCTGTGAGTGAGTTGGTGCTCTGTACAGGTGGAGGCTGATGTGGTGAGGCTGAGTGGAGCTGAGTTGCCTTGAACCTTGCAAAGACTCAGTTCAGTTCCTCTGCCAGTGCAGCGTCTGACAACAGCTCAGACAGCCCCACAGTTAGACGACCTCACAGTTAGACGACCTCACGGCTCAGAGGACCTCATAGCTCAGACGACCTCACGGTTAGAAGACCACACAGCTCAGAGGACTTCATGGCTCGGAGGACCTCACAGCTCAGACAACCTCATGGTTAGACGACCTCACAGTTAGACGACCTCACGGCTCAGAGGACCTCATAGCTCAGACGACCTCATAGCTCAGATGACCTCATAGCTGAGACGACCTCACGGTTAGAAGACCACACAGCTCAGAGGACTTCATGGCTCGGAGGACCTCACAGCTCAGACAACCTCGCGGTTAGACGACCTCACAGGTCAGAAGACCTCACAGGTCAGAAGACCTCACAGCTTAGACAACCTCACAGTTAGACAACCTCATGGTTAGACGACCTTACAGTTAGACAACCTCATGGTTAGACGACCTCACGGTTCAGTTCACCTCACAGCTCAAATGACATCACAGTTCAGATGACCTCCCAGCTCAGACCCTCATGAAGCAGGCTGTGAAAAGCGATGACTTAATCATAAAAACATTAAAATTGGCCATAATGAAACTAAATGTAAGCATGTTTATCTCTAATTTTTAGTCAAAGTTATTTTATTGGACTTTAAATGAGCCACATTCTGCTAACAGGTCCAGAATCGTGTATCTCAAGATATTAGACTAAAAAATAGACAAAAATGACTCCTGAATCACACAAAAAAAGTCTGACATAGGGTGAAGAAATGTGTATTTACCAAGTTTCGTTAAAAAAGGAAGTTTTAACTCAAGAAATTAAAGAAGTAAATCTTTGTTGCAGAAGTTTTTTTTACCCCTTACAGACAGTTTAGGTGTCTTTTTAGTCTTTTAATATATTGAAATCAGATTTTTCTGGCCTGGTTAGTTTAATGTGGCTCATATTGAGTCTAAAAAGATATTTAGTATAAAAATGACTAGCTGAGACTTCAGTTTTTGCTGTGTGAGCTTAAACTGAGCTGACAGACTCTCAGGTGTGTGTAATCATTTAAACACTGTGTCTTGGTAAATGTGGCTGCTGTTTGTTTTATACGTGATTCATTGTATTTTCTATTTTTTCAGTTCTAAAACTTTTAGAGAATGAAAGTTTGTAATCTCATTTTTTGAGAACAGAGATAGAAGATGTCGTACTTTGTTTACCCTTAAAGTACACTTAAATGTGAGTATTGATCTGAGGAGTTTATCAGTTTAATTCTTCTAGAGAAGTGGTCTCCTCTAACGTTGTGTTTCTACTCTTTGCAGAGGTGAAGCCTCCAGTGCAGAGCTCAGAGCCCAGAGCCTCACAGAAAGCAGCACCTGAGAACAGCAGTTCGCCAAATGCTCCAGACAGCATGACCATCATGAAGAGACACAAAGTTCGAGAGCACAAGAGAGTCTACCGCTGCTCCCTCTGCAACAAGGTCTTCCAGAACAGCAGCAACCTCAACAGACACATCAGATCTCACGGTGCGTGAACATCAGATCCACAGTCATCCTCTGTCTCTGAGCATGCAGCAGCTGCAACCACACCTCTACTGCTCTGTAGTATCTTTAAATGATTCATAGCTGAAATAAAGCTCAGTTTTTCTCCAAGCGGCAACCTCCAGTATGAAAATATGAGGCAATGCGGAAGTGCTAAAGTCTGCTGTTCCTCAAGTGTCCGCTTGAGGCTGGCTCTGGAAGTACTGGAAGTCACAAACACACCAAGCCAAAAAAAGCCGTTTTCAGCTATTTACAGCCTGGTACAAAGAATGTCTCCTGTCTGAATCACTAATTTCACTAACAGCACGCACTGTACGGGGGTGAATTTTTTTCTAATTCGGCAGTTCAGACAATATTAAGCTCGCCAGTTTGTCCAATCAGAGGCACAGCTCAGATCACGTGACTGTGAAGCGTCCTATGGTTGTTACTGTGGAGACTCACAGCACGCCTCATTTCCAATATGGCCGCGCCGACCGTTTGGCTTCAAAAGTTTATTTCAGAAACAGACGGGGGACGTCACAGAGACTACGTCCATTAATTATACAGACTATGTTTTTCTCAGATGGCTGTTTTATTAACTTTGATTTTAGCCTCTGTCTAAAACACTTTGTTTTAGCCGCTGTCTCTTTAAGAGCTGTCTCCCTGCTCTGCAAACCCCCTTCAGTGTGATTGGCCAGCCCTCCAGGGGCCTGACAGAGGGCAGAGTTTTGTGCAGACCTTGGTGATGGAGGCCCGCCACCTCTAACATGTCTCGAACCAGATAGGAAATCTTTATGACCTCATCATTTCCCTAAGTCTGGTGAAGATATGGGGCTATTTTTAGATTGGTGTGTTTTTATCAGTTCACAGATACAGGAGTTTCTACAACTTTTTAATATTTAGAGGTTTGGAAATCTACACACGCTCAGTCAGAGCATCCAGCTTTGGTACTTCATATCCATGTTTGAAATATGGAAAGCATAAGAAAATGTTACAGTCCATTGGAACACATTTAGTTTATAATGCAGCCAGTCAGCAGGGGGAGCCCTACATTTATTTATTAACTTTTTTGCCTTCCCTTTTGGGAGGTGTCATGTCAGCCATCTTTTCAGACTCTCTGTGGTTTCACTGTGTAGAAACTTTGTTTTTGGATGGTTTTAAAAGCAATCAGAGCCTGAGCTGAGTGGAAATGTCATGAAACCAGACTGAGTGTGATGTGAGTGTTTGCTCCACACGATAACACCAGAACCTTAAGAGCTGAAGCAAAGGGCTGGATAAATGTTAGTGCCTGTCTGTGCTTTAGAGCCAGGATCAGTTAAAAGAGTGGACCAAGTTCAAACTCCTTAAGACTGAGAACATTTGTCAGTGTAAAGTCTTAAATCTAACCTGTGTGTGTGTGTGTGTGTGTGTGTGTGTGTGTGTGTGTGTGTGTGTGTGTGTGTGTGTGTGTGTGTGTTTGTGTGTGTGTGTGTGTGTGTGTGTGTTTCAGGCGATAAACTGTTCAAATGTGATGAATGTGACAAGTTGTTCAGCCGAAAGGAGAGTTTGAAGCAGCACATCTCTTACAAGCACAGCAAGAACATGGTGAGTATCCCTCCTCACTTTCACCCCCTGGACAAAACTTCATATTCACGTGTTGCTGTGTTTCAACAGCCTGACCTGGAGTACAAATATAAATGCAACACCTGTGACAAATCCTTCCGCCTGGAAAATGCCTTAAAGTTCCACAACTGCCGCACAGGTGAGGAAAGAAAAAGCCTCTTTTCTTTTCCCTCCACACGTCGTCCAGGTTTGATCCTGCTCTGCTGGATTTCATTGGTTCCCTCTCTTCTCCCTCCAGACGACAAGACGTTTCAGTGTGATATCTGCTCACGCTTCTTCTCCACAAACAGTAACCTCTCCAAGCACAAGAAGAAGCACGGTGAGAAGCTGTACTCCTGTGAGATCTGCAACAAGATGTTTTACCGCAAAGACGTCATGCAGGAGCACCACAGGAGGCACGGAGTGGGTGAGTCCTACAGGGGCTCAGAGCCAGGACCGTTTTGTCTTAGTTTTATAATGGACAGACTTGTTGATTCGTCCTTGAACGTCTCAATGCATCTCTCCATGATATTTGCACTGTTCACTTACTTAAAGCTACACAGCAGGATGTGTCTTACTGAGCTCTCTGTAGGAATAAAACCATGTTGCATGCACACAGGCTCAAAGCACATGAAGAGAGAGGAGCTGGAGGCCAATGGAGAAGAAGGGACCAAGTACAGGAAGGAGCCGTCACCCTGCCCGATCTGTGGGAAGGTGAGCTCTCAAACAACACAGCAGGCGCTGTGGTTCGCCGGTGGGGGTGCCCCTGCTGTGCTTGCCTGCTCGTGGGGGGCCATCTTGGTCTCTTCTGTGGATGCTGGGGCTTGGTGTGGGGGGGGCTTTTCGATGTCAACCCCCAGGCTCCTGCATTGTGTCTTGACGGACGGGGCTGGTCCTTGCTGGCTTTGCCTCTTACTCGCACTTCACCTTTTCACCTTGCACTCTTGTACACTGCACCTTTTTTTTGTGTGTGTGTGTGTGGGGATGGGGGGGGGGGGCACACAACACTCAGGGCTCCTGGAGTTAGGGGAGGTAGGGAGGGGACTACCTCACCCTCCTGCCCTTTTTGTCCTCCAGTTTTTAATTACACCACATACACTAGATTGAGGGAGGGTGAGGATGGGAACAGGGGGCCGTAGGAATGGGCTCCTGTCTGTCACAGGCTGGGGCCCTTCCCTGCTCACCTCTCTCCTGCCTGACCTTCCCTCTGTTTTTAATGCAAAACAAACATTCACTTGTTTTGGATGGGCGGGGGAGTGGGGACCGGTGGGCTCCCACTCCGCCAACCTTCCCTCTCCTAATGCACAACTTCACAATTAGGGACACACTTAGTCACAGTGAAGGGATAATGCATCTTTGTCTGGGAGCAAAGATGCATATTAACAGGGTGGGACAAGGGGTGGAACACTAGTTTAGGCTTGGTAGGGCCAGTGGGGTCTGGCCCTGTCTTGCCATGATTCTATGCTGGTGAGCATGTTTCCATCTGGTGGGTCGGCATCGGGGGCCTCTCAGTGCGGCTGGCCCCGAGTGTCTGTGGGGGGTGGCTGGGGTGGCCCCTTGGGGGCGGGTTGGCCCTGTGGGGTCGTACGCCCCTTGGTGTGCTGTGGTACCGGGTCCCCGAACTAGCTTGCTGTGGTCTCGTTATGGGTGGCTACCTGTGGGGTGCCGCTCTGTGTTGGTGGATCCGGGCGCTTCCCTGGGCCCGTGGGCGGTGGTCTCCTGTGCTCCTCCGGGACGGGTTCCTCAAGGGGGGGGCGGAGTGTGCTCCTGGCCTCAACACTGCACGCCCTTGTCCCGCCCACCCTAGGTCCCCAGAGGGCGCCCAGTCCTGGGACATCTGGCTCCTGGGCTGCTGGGGGGCCCCGGTCCAGCCGTGGGGGATGTGGGGGGGCGGCTGGGTATGGGGATATGGGGGCTGTGGGGTGGGCTGGGTGGATGGGGGGTTGGTTGGGGGTGGATGCTGGGCGAGGACCTTCCTCCCCCCGCGGCCCCCTTAGTGTCACCCTCGGTGCTTTGGGTGATGGGGGTTGGCCCCCCTCTGGGTCCGGGGGCTGTTGCTGGATTGGGTGACGTCCGGGGCCCTGGTGGTGGGTCTTGGATGTCCTGGCCTCTCGGGGGTGTCTCTGGGCTCCTAGGTATTGCAGGGAATGGTCAACCTGGGACTTCGGTGATCACCCCACATACATGCCTGCATAAGTACGCATGCTCCTGTTGGGACTCACCGAAGATAGGTGGTGTGTCCCATCAGAACATGCTGAATCACTTCTGGCACTTCTTCACTCTATCGTGAAACACATGCCCCCTCCGTCTCTCGTATCTGCTGGTTCATGCACTTCTTTTGGGATCCCACTTCTCTGACATTCCCGAGCTTTCTTACGGTTGTCACTCCTTGAATTTTACTTAGAACAACACAGCACTTGGACTGCTATTTAATATCATCAACATTACCTGTTTGCCCTTTTCCCTGTCTGTCCTTTCCCCCTCTTTGTATCCTCGTCTGTCCTCTTTCCTGTTTGTCTTGTCTCGTCTTATCTGTCACTAATTTCCCCTCCTTCACACTGTGGTATAGCACGGCCCTCCCCTCCAGCTCACATCGGGGAATAAATAAAGTTTAATTTGATGGAGTAGCCTACAGGGAGGGCTGGTGATGGTCACTGATGGCAATGAATCATAACTATCTATGCTTCACTGCAATAATAAAAAAATGCATTGGTCTTTAAACGTTGGCATTGGACACAGTGTTCAACTATAGGACATATGCAGACAAGGGGAAAAAAAAAAAAAAAAAAAGATTTGTTCCTGTCTGCCCTGCCCTCCCCATCTTTCACACCTGCTCCCTGATTGTCCTTCCCAGCTGTGTCTCATTACCCCTTTTTACCGCTTGTATGTAACATCATGTCTCTCACTGTTTCATCGCCAGTTCATCATACTTCACCGTCTTTGTTCCAGCGTTAGTCATAGTAATAACCGTGTTTTGATTCTTGCCTGTTTTTGATGTTGTCTTATTGCCTCTTGTCTGCTGGGTACCTCAGCCTGTCTTGATTGTCTACCTGGGTATCAAACTCTGTCTGACTGCCTGCCTGTGTACCAAATTGTGCTTGTTTCATTAAAACCCTTTTGCCTTTTGGAAAAAAAAATAAAATAAAATAAAAAAAAAAAAAAATAAAAATAAAAAAAAAAAAAAAACCACAGCAGGCTCACATGACAGCAGGTCAGGCTGCAGACATGCAGATCCTGGAGGTAGGAAGCTGGACGGCAGGCATTCACTGACTCACTGTGTGTGTCTTCATGTGTGTGTGTGTGTGTGCACAGGTGTTCTCCTGCAGGAGTAACATGAATAAACACCTGCTGACTCACGGCGATAAGAAGTACACCTGTGAGATCTGCGCTCGCAAGTTCTTCCGTGTGGACGTCCTCAGAGATCACATTCATGTTCACTTTAAGGTGAGACGGAGCAGAGAGCAAACTTTTTACTGACACTGAGTAATAATCACTCTTTGTTTGTTTTTTTCTCTCTGTTGGTCAAAGACACCAAGAAAACAAGAAGCTGAAGCCCCTAATTTTCGACACTAAAACAGATCAGGGTTTTCTGCTCAGCATCTACAATGTCTGCAGCACCATCTGTGTTCCTGTGTTTCTGTGCTGAAAGTACACTGATGGTGAACGTCATTTATGTGCTGCTGTCACAAAGAAAGTGCCTCAACAAAAATACAGAAACATGAAGGAAAGTGGGAAAAACAGCAGCACACAAAAAAAGAAAATACTGAAGATTTAAAGAGAGGAAGAGTGAGCTCTTTAAGAGAACAGAAAAACATCCAGCTAAAGACAGAGCTGTACGCCACCCACAGCGTTACGGTCCCAATCAAACCACCACCCAGGACAGACCTGTTTTTCAGGGTACAGTTTTAGGTCTGAAGTTGGTCCCAGTGTCAGGACACGCCTCCTGTCTGTGGTTTCCACATTTTCTTTGTTTATTCAAAGAAACTTCAAAAACAAGAAGCATTCAGAGCATCTTAACCCTAGAACACTAACGTTAAAATAGTAACACCATCACTAACGTTGGGTATATTTTACCCGAGATAATATCCCGGACAAAATACAGTTTTCATCAGTTTATGTCAAAGTACAACACTGTATGCCAAATTGTAGTACTCTTCTTTCATTTCAAAATGTACAATATCACATGAAATAAAAAAAAAAGGTACCATGGGGGACAATGACACACACTGAAAATCACATGACAAGAATTGTGTGGGTGAAAATCACCCGACGTTAGTGTTCTAGGGTTAAACAGCCTCTTCAAAGGGGAGGTGTCAGGAACCAAGTTTGTGACCCAGCAGCAAAAACACCAGCACAAGTGACCATCTGGATCTGGATCTGAGTTTTAGGCCAGAGCAAAAACACAGATGGAGGATAGAGACCCTAAAGCTCCTCAGACAGTCCCTCTGTCTTTGTTGACTTTTTTATTCTCACACTTGAAATGTGGATCAGCTTATATTTCCAGTCAGAGTAAGTTGATGAATGAGTAGCGGAGCAGCAGCAGTCAAACTGTTTGTTTCAGAGTCCTCCAGTCTTTGGTATAATTTCACTCAGAGATCAGTTTGGATGCTCTTCACGTGTTTCCTCCGTCATCAAGCTGAAATGTTTCTTTTGGCTCCAGGACATCGCCTTAATGGATGAGCAAGAGAGAGAGGACTTCATCAAGAAGATTGGCATCTCAGCCGACGACAGCGACGAGATGGAGGATGATGACGAAGAGGACGACCCCGAGCATCACAAGTACAACTGCAAGAAATGTCAGGTGAGCTCCATCAGGTGAGCTCCATCAGGTGAGCTCCATCAGGTGAGCTCTGTCAGTTGAGCTCTGTTAGGTGAGCTCCATCGTGTGAGCTCCATCAGGTGAGCTCTGTCAGTTGAGCTCTGTTAGGTGAGCTCCATCGTGTGAGCTCCATCAGGTGAGCTCTGTCAGATGAGCTTCATCAGGTGAGCTCCGTCAGGTGAGCTCTGTCAGATGAGCTTCATCAGGGCAGCTCCGTCAGGTGAGCTCTGTCAGATGAGCTTCATCAGGTGAGCTCCGTCAGGTGAGCTCTGTCAGGTGAGCTTCATCAGGTGAGCTCCGTCAGGTGAGCTCTGTCAGGTGAGCTCCATTAGGTGAGCTCTGTCAGGTGAGCTCCATCAGGTGAGCTCTGTCAGGTGAACTCCATCGGGTGAGCTCCATCGGGTGAGCTCCGTCCTGATGAGCGTGAACGCTTCAGCAGAAACAGCTGGTGGGAAGAGAGTGATGAATCCAAACTGAGGCTACAGATTCATCTTTATCTTAAAATATCTCTCCTTCTCCCTCTCTCTCACCCCCCCCCCTTCTCTCTGCCCCCTTTACTTCTCTCTGTGCGCCCCCCCCCCCCCCCCCCCCCCCCCCCTCCCTCTCTCTCTCTCCAGCTGTCGTTTGCTAAGGGCAGAGAGTACCTGAAGCACATCATGGAGCAGCACAAAGAGCGAGGCTATGGCTGCAGCATCTGTAACAGACGCTTCGCTCTGAAGGCCACGTACAACGCTCACCTGGTCATCCACAGGGAGCAGCTGCCAGACCCTGCAGTGCAGAAGTACAACCACTGGGGGGCAGTACAACCTCCTTAAATGCTGCTGTTTTGTTCTTAGATATTTGTTTGATTTGAACTGGGATTATGGGAAAGGACTGAGAACAGACCAGAAGATTGCTCATCACATTAGACCACAAACAGATAAAAAAAACAGTTTGTCAGAGTGAATTTCAGTAAATTAATCAACTAATGAACCAGGACACCCAGCTGATAACTTTGATCTCATTTCAAACAAAAAGAGAGGATCCAAAAGTGAAACTAAAGACAATGACTTGAATCCTTTCTCATCCTTCACAACCTTTGTTTCAGGTACATCCATCCTTGTGAAATCTGTGGCCGAATTTTCAACAGCATCGGGAACCTGGAAAGACACAAGATCATCCACACAGGTGGGGGACAGCTTCCTGTGTCTGTGTGCGCTTTCTCTCTCTCCCTCTCTCTCTCTCTCTCTCTCTCTCTCTCTCTCTCTCTCTCTCTCTCTCTCTCTCTTTCTCTCTCTCTCTCTCTTCCTCTCTCTCTCTCTCTCTCTCTCAACCACCCTGACAGTGGCTCTGCTCTGTAGTGGAGACTGAGGTCTGGAGTCAGTGTTAGACTAAAGAATTGTGTTATGAGTTGAGCAGTGGACCTGAATCAAAATGAAAGGAAGCTCACCTGGAGGTTAAAACCTCTTGACGGTCTGACGGTCTGACGGTCTGACGGTCTGATGTTCTGACGATCTGTCGGTCTGTTTGTCTGACAGTCTGACGATCTGTCGGTCTGTTGGTCTGACAGTCTGACGATCTGTCGATCTGACGATCTGTCGATCTGATGGTCTATCGGACTGAAGTTCTAACAGTCTGACATTCTAACGGTCTGTTAGTCTGTCAGTCTGATGTTCTGACGGTCTGGTGGTCTGTTGGTCGGATGTTCTGACGGTCTGACGTTCTAACGATCTGTCGGTCTGTTGGTCTGACAGTCTGATGATCTGTTGGTCTGATGGTCTGATGGTCTGTTGGTCTGACGGTCTGACAATCTGTTGGTCTGACGGTCTGACGATCTGTCGGTCTGTTTGTTGACAGTCTGACGGTCTATCGGTCTGATGTTCTGAGAGTGTGATGATCTGTCAGTCTGATGGTCTGACGTTCTGACAATCTGTTGGTCTGACGTTCTGACGATCTGTTGGTCTGACGGTCTGACGGTCTGACCATCTGACGGTCTGATGGTCTGATGGTCTGTTGGTCTGACGGTCTGACAATCTGTTGGTCTGACGGTCTAACGATCTGTCGGTCGGTTGGTTGACAGTCTGACGATATGTCGGTCTGATGGTCTGACGTTCTGACAATCTGTTGGTCTGACGGTCTGACGTTCTGATGATCTGTCGGTCTGATGGTCTGTTGGTCTGACGGTCTGACAGTCTGTTGGTCTGACGGTCTTACGATCTGTCGGTCTGTTGGTTGACAGTCTGACGATCTGTCGGTCTGATGGTCTGAGAGTCTGATGATCTGTCAGTCTGATGGTCTGACGTTCTGACAATCTGTTCGTCTGACGGTCTGACGTTCTGACGATCTGTCGGTCTGATGGTCTGATGGTCTGTTGGTCTGACGGTCTGACAATCTATTGGTCTGACGGTTTGACTATCTGTCGGTCTGAAGTTCTGACGGTCTGACAATCTGATGGCCTGACAGTCTAACAATCTGTCAGTCTGACAGTCTGCTGGTCTGACGTTCTGTCGGTCTGACGTTCTGTCTTTCTGATGTTCTGACGGTCTGACCATCTGACTGTCTGACAATCTGTTGTCTGACGGTCTGACGATCTGTCAGTCTGTTGGTCTGACAGTCTGACGATCTGTCGGTCTGTTGGTCTGACAGTCTAAAGATCTGTCGGTCTGATGGCCTGACGTTCTGTCGGTCTGATGTTCTGATGGTCTGACATTCTGACGATCTGTTGGTCTGACAATCTGACGGTCTGTCGGTCTGATGTTCTGATGGTCTGACATTCTGACGATCTGTCGGTCTGACAATCTGACGGTCTGTGGGTCTGATGTTCTGACGGTCTGACATTCTAACAATCTGTCAGTCTGACATGCTAACGATCTGTCAGTCTGTTAGTCTGACAGTCTGACAATCTGACATTCTGACGATCTGTCAGTCTGTTGGTCTGACAGTTTGACGATCTGTCGGTCTGATGGTCTGTTGGTCTGACGGTCTAACGATCTGTTGGTCTGACGGTCTAACGATCTGTCGGTCTGAAGGTCTGTCGGTCTGACGTTCTGTCGGTCAGACGTTCTCTCGGTCTGATGTTTTGACGGTCTGACGTTCTGACGATCTGTTGGTCTGACAGTCTGACGATCTGTCAGTCTGATGGTCTGATGGTCTGATGGTCTGTTGGTCTGACGGTCTGACGATCTGTCGGTCTGTTGGTTGACAGTCTGACGGCCTATCGGTCTGACGTTTCTGTCGGTCAGACGTTCTCTCGGTCTGATGTTTTGACGGTCTGACGTTCTGACGATCTGTTGGTCTGACAGTCTGACGATCTGTCAGTCTGATGGTCTGATGGTCTGTTGGTCTGACGGTCTGACGATCTGTCAGTCTGTTGGTTGACAGTCTGACGATCTGTTGGTCTGATGGTCTGATGGTCTGTTGGTCTGACAGTCTGACAATCTGTTGGTTGACGGTCTGACGATCTGTCGTCTGTTGGTTCTACAGTCTGACGATCTGTCAGTCTGTTGGTTGACAGTCTGACGATCTGTCGGTCTGATGGTCTGTTGGTCTCATGTTCTGACATTCTAACGGTCTGTTGGTCTGACAGTCTGACGATCTGTCGGTCTGATGGTCTGATGGTCTGTTGGTCTGACGGTCTGACGATCTGTCGGTCTGTTGGTTCTACAGTCTGACGATCTGTCGGTCTGTCGGTCTGTTGGTCTGACGATCTGTCGGCCTGATGGTCTGATGGTCTGACGGTCTGACGATCTGTCAGTCTGTTGGTTGACAGTCTGACGATCTGTCGGTCTGATGGTCTGTTGGTCTCATGTTCTGACATTCTAACGGTCTGTTGGTCTGACAGTCTGACGATCTGTCGGTCTGATGGTCTGATGGTCTGTTGGTCTGACGGTCTGACGATCTGTCGGTCTGTTGGTTCTACAGTCTGACGATCTGTCGGTCTGTCGGTCTGTTGGTCTGACGATCTGTCGGCCTGATGGTCTGATGGTCTGACGGTCTGACGATCTGTTGGTCTGACGGTCTGACGTTCTGTCGGTCTGATGTTCTGACGGTCTGACATTCTGGCGGTCTGACATTCTGACGATCTGTCGGTCTGATGTTCTGTCAGTCTGATGTTTTGACGGTCTGACATTCTAACGATCTGTTGGTCTGATGTTCTGACAATCTGTCGGTCTGTTGGTCTGACGGTCTGACAATCTGTTGGTCTGACGTTCTGACGATTTGTCAGTCTGATGTTCTGACGATCTGTTGGCCTGACGGTCTGTCGGTTTGATGTTCCTATGGTCCGATTTTCTGACGGTCTGATGTTCTAACGATCTGTAGGTCTGACGGTCTGTCAGTCTGACGTTCTGATGGTTAGATGGTTTGACACCCTGCAGAGGAAGATCATTTCAGACCCTTGTGTTCAGGATCTTGTCCTTTGGGTCTCTATCCACAGCTCGTGACCATAGGTGAGGGCTGGCATGTAGACTGACTGGTAAATGGAGAGCTTTGTCTCCTGGCTCAGCTCCCTTTCACCACAACAGAGCGGTATAATGTCTGCATCGCTGCAGACGCCACCACAATCCGTTTGTCAGTCTCTGTCTCCTTTTTCCCCTCACTGGTGAACAAGACCCCGAGACACTTCAACTCCTCCACCTGGGGCAGAGACTCTCCTGACCTGGAGTGGGCAGTCCACCCTTTCCCGTCTGAGACCTATGGCCTCAGACTCAGAGGAGCTGATCTTCATCCAGGCTGCAAATTGCCTCTCAGCCAGCTGGAGGTCATGTTCTGTCTTTGTTTCAGTGTAGATGGTGGACAGAGCAGGAAACAGGCTGAGAGTGGAGGAGGCTGCAGCTTGGATTCTGACCCAGGCAAACCGCTTCAGCACTGTCAGACCTGTGGTGTGTGCAGCCTGAATGGTGAGCCAAACCTGCAGCTCCTCCATGTTTATCATCTCCAAAATAAACGACAGTCATTAATTCAGGAGTAAAAAAAAAAAAACACTCTACACTGAAATGAGTTTACACACTGTCAGTAAGAGAGATGAGATTACTCCATAAAAACATGAAGTCATGGTGAAATGACACCACGTACCACAGCACTGAGCCAGCCTGTTTCACCGCAGGGAGAAATCCTTCACTGTGACAGCTCCACAGATCACTCTGACCTAGTCTGTCCTCTGCAAAATGTCCAAAATAACCAGGTTAAAACCCCCACAGGAGCTTCAGACACATGAGCATCAGGAGGAACCAGAGTCAGAGTGGATAGAGGGGGAAAAGAGGCTGACACCATGGCAGAGCTGCTGTCATGGTGGAAATAAAGTAAACCAGTAATCAGTTCCTTCTTCTTTTATTATGCCCTGACTGAGTCTGTCTGTCTGTCTCTCTGTCTCTCTGTCTGTCTGTCTGATCATCCCAGGTGTGAAGAGCCACAGCTGTGATAAATGTAACAAATCATTCGCAAGGAAGGACATGTTGAAGGAGCACCTCAGGGTGCACGACGATATCAGAGACTTCCTGTGTGCAGAGTGTGGGAAAGGTCAGGACCTGGCTCCTCCGTCATCACCTCTTTAATCCCTCCATCAGCTTTTAGCACTGAGTGTTTGAATCATGACTGTGTTGGAAAGATGTTGCTCTTTTTTCATGTGCAGGCATGAAGACAAAGCACGCTCTGAGGCACCACATGAAGCTGCACAAGGGCATCAAAGAGTACGAGTGTAAGGAGTGCAACCGCAAGTTTGCCCAGAAGGTCAACATGCTGAAGCACTACAAGAGGCACACAGGTCAGAACCCAAGGGCTCAGGGTGAACTGTAGGGTTAGATTAACCCTAAAGAGGTCCATCACACATCACACTGAGGCCACCTCAGCTGGCTTAGTGTCAAGAATGAAAACCTCCAAGTCCCTAACAAACCTAAGAGGCCCTCCTGCTCTCTTTACCTCACTCTGCCTGCAGGTATAAAGGACTTCATGTGTGAGCTGTGTGGAAAGACGTTCAGCGAGAGGACAACACTAGAGACACACAAACTCATCCACACAGGCAAGTTTCTCCCCCCATCTCTTTCTCCTTCTCTCTCTCTCTCCCTCTCATTCTCTTTTTCTCTCTCTTTCTCTTTCTCTTTCTCTCTCTCTCTCTCTCTCTTCTCTTTCTCTCTCTCTCTCTCTCCCTCACCCTCTCTCTCTTTCTCTTTCTCTTTCTCTCTCTCTCTCCCTCACCCTCTCTCTCTTTCTCTTTCTCTTTCTCTCTCTCTCTCCCTCACCCTCTCCCTCTCTTTCTCTTTCTCTTTCTCTTTCTCTCTCTCTCTCTCTCTCTTTCTCTTTCTCTCTCTCTCTCTCTCCCTCACCCTCCTCTCTTTCTCTTTCTCTTTCTCTCTCTCTCTCCCTCACCCTCTCCCTCTCTTTCTCTTTCTCTTTCTCTTTCTCTCTCTCTCTCCCTCACCCTCTCCCTCTCTTTCTCTTTCTCTTTCTCTTTCTCTCTCTCTCTCTCTCTCTTTCTCTTTTCTCTCTCTCTCTCTCTCTCTCTCTCTCTCTCTCTCTCTCTCTCTCTCTCTCTCTCTCTCTCTCTCTCTCTTCTGTAGACCAGGACTCAAGCCAGCAGCTTGAAGCAGACGTTCTGAACCTTACAGCCACCACTACAGGACAGCAGGAAGCTGAAGAGCCATTCACACACAGGTCCACTAGAACAGACATCAGCAGTTTGTAGCTCAGCAAGAACCATATTCGATTAGACCTCCAGATTAACCAACCAAGCAGACCGAAAAACAGAATTAAAGAACATAGAAGAGAGAGTGTAGTCGAGTCGAGGCGAGGCGATAATTTGAAAGGGGAAATTCAGGATACTCTGTACACAAGGGTTGCAAAATTCTGGGAATTTTTAAATTTGGGAACTTTTTATGAACTTTTTGGAAATTAATGAGAATTTTCAGTAATTCATATGAACTGCATTTACCCAGGTCATATACATGTATAAATATGAAACATGTTTGATGCAATATGTTTAAATCAGGTTAACAACAAGGGAAAAAAAATCCTACATTTCTGAGACCAAATTTCCCGGGTATTTTCAGAGAAATTCATTTGAGTTGACATCAACAAAACCCTGAATATTCCTGAGCTCAAATTCCAGTGGAAATTTCAGGAAGTTTTCCTGAATTTTACCAGAAATCTTCCACCCCCGATTCAACCCTACTGTATACGAAAAAACAACCAAAGCTGAAGGATGGAGGAGGAACTGACAGAAGACAAAGACGAGGAAAAATGAAAGAGGAATGATAAAACTGCAGTGAGCTCAATAACACCAGCACAAACAGGCTGACCTCATCCAACCTCTGGCTATGAGGGAGTCTGGAGTTGTCTTTAGAGGTACACAGAGAAAACCACAGTCCCAGAGTTTACCCAGTGATGGTGAAGTTTCCAGAAATCTACTGGATAGGTGCTCACCTCACTTTGATGTTGATGTTGTTGTTGTTGTTGTTGTTGTTGTTGTTGTGTAAGTGGTGTAAGTTTAAACAGGGGTTGGTGGGAAAGGTTGTGGCTTTAGAGGAAGTGAATATTGGGCAGTTTGCTTTCACACATGCAGCTCACCAGAAAGCTCCTGAAGTTTGTGGATCCAGCTCACGTCTCCTACCTCCAGATTTGTAGGTGTAAAGTAAAAAGGTTGTCTGAGAGCAGGGATATTCTACAAGAAGTGTTTTCTTGTCTTTTTCTCCTTTTTGTTAAAATGTTTAAAGTTTGTCTGAGTGCATGAAACAAAAAGTCTCAATCTGACAGCGTGCGTCTAAAACACATGGCCTCCATTTCCCTCATCTGTTTGCAGTGGGTAAAACCTGGACATGTGCTACCTGTGATAAAAAGTACCTGACAGAGTACATGCTGCAGAAACACGGTCCACCTGACCCACGAGAGAAGGTGGAGGCTCAGTCCTGTCACCTCTGTGGGACCAAAGTGTCCACAAGAGCCTCCATGAACCGGCACCTGAGACGCAAACACCCAGAGGTGAGTCCGCGCAGCCTTGAGTGGTTCAGACGCTTCATCAGCTTCCAGTTTAAACTGGACTTGAACACTTCGAGGCTTTCTGAAACGTGCTCTCCTCCGTCTCCTGAAGGTGGTGTCAGTGCGGATTGACGAGTTTGATGATCTTCAGGAACCTTCGACAATCAACGATTCATCCATCAGCATTGTTCAGGTGGACTACAGCTGGAGCCATGTTCATGTTTACATACATGGAGTTTACTCCAGATAACTCTCACCCTGTTTGATGTTTTTCATCTCAGAAAAACAAAATGATTGAACCCTGATTTAAATTCTACTCTTTCCATGTTGAAAACATTTCCTCCTCCTCCTCCTCCTCCTTCTTCTCCTCAGCCCTCTCTGACTCTGGAAAAAGATGGCCTCGCTCCAGAGAGACCCAGCCGACCTCCACGACACACGAAGAAGAAGCAGAGAGTCCAGGCTGAGCCGGAGCTTTCAGAGTCTGACGAGTATGTAGATTTCCACGAGCCGAGGCAGGAAACCATGGCTGAGTTTAACGCCGTCATCGTAGGTGAAGAGACAGAGACCAGCTCTGCTGTGCAGAGCATCCAGCAGGTACATATAAAACAAATACGTAAACATGATCACTTCTCTTTTTCCCAAAGAGTGAAAGACTTGTTTTCTGACAGCAGACTGAAAAATGCTCCGAAGGAGGAGCGATGAAGTGTCTGCAGTCACCATGTGTCTTTGTTTTCAAGGAGCGTGAGCTGCTTTTTGTTGTTTCATTCATTTACGTTAAATAACTATAAGAACACGAGATGATCATTTATGGAAACTACTGTCAAGGGAACAACAGTGAAATAAAATGTCCGAAATATCTGCCTGAAATAATAAGGTCACACAAAGCTGGATCATAAGTGAAGAGATGTCAAAGTGATGAAGATGTTTCAGCATTAAACCCTCAAACAAATGAGCAGTTATCCTTTCATTAAGATGAACACGCTTGACATGAGATTAAACATTTAAGATTTAAACCATGAAACAAAGAGTTATTAATAATAAAAGAATAATTCTACTGAGACTAATAATCAACCTGGTTTTTATAGGGAGTTAAAGTAAAAGTTTAAGATCATGTTATGGTCTTACAGCTGTTGTCAAACTTGCAGTTTGTTGTTTATAGAAGCTTAGAAAAAGATTTTTATCTGTCACATCATCAAATATAAAACCATTGGTATTTGTAGTTTTTGTGTCCATGTTTCTTACATGTACCCACTCCTCTGTTTTCTGCCCCCAGGTGGTGGTCCTGACTGACCCCAGCGCCCCCTCAGCCTCCTCTCCAAACAGCTCGGTGGGTCTTACCAACATCACAGTCACTCCCATCACCAGTCACGCCCCCGCTC
This sequence comes from Labroides dimidiatus, assembly GCA_030710495.1. Taxonomy (NCBI): domain Eukaryota; kingdom Metazoa; phylum Chordata; class Actinopteri; order Labriformes; family Labridae; genus Labroides; species Labroides dimidiatus. The sequence continues at coordinate 864,837 of CM061159.1, forward strand.
AGTTCACCAGCCTGCAGCCTGTTGCTGTGGGTCACCTGACTGCCGGCGACCGGCCCCTCACTCTTGACAACTCCATCCTCACTGTCACCTTTGACACCGTCAGCGGCTCCGCCATGCTCCATAACCGGCCCGCAGAGCTCGTCCCAGAGACGGTGGGACCCGGCGGCGCGGCGACCTCTCAGTCTGTCGCCCACTTCATCAACGTCACCACGTTGGTTAATCCCATGAGCCACCAGCTGGAGGCACCCACGCTGGCCTGGAGGCCGGTGCCTGCAGCTGAAGGAGGCCAGGTGGCTCCTGTCCTGGAGGGGGCTCAGGTGGAGGGTCAGCAGGTCCAGAATCAGGGACCAGAGCCGGGTAGAGCCATCCAAACTCAGCCGGCCGCCCCACAGCAGCAGAGTGGGTCAACACAGCAGATGTTCAGCTACTAAAAGAGAGACCGGAGGTGCAGGTCACCTCACACACACGCACACACACACACGCACACACACACACACATGAACTAGATAACTGTCTTGTTCTCTGTTTTTGGCTCTGATGAGTCCACATGGGCTCTGAACGTTAGCCTCTCCTCGGGAACATTTCCATTTAAACCAAAGTTTCATGATAAAGATCCAATGCCTTAAGAGCCTCTACAGACCTGCATGTTTCCAGCACCAAGCTGCTGCTTGAGGAAGAAACTTACAAACACTCCAACGTGAAGGAGAAACTTTAGCATCAACACTGAAATCAAAGCATGTCATCAGTCATACTCCTTTGAAGAGCCTCAGCCATGAAACGCTATTTTTTGATGCTGTAAACTGTAATTATTCCTGTTCACATGTCTGGAAAAGTTTTTTCACTGTTATTTTTAAACTAAATCCTCTTTGGACGCCTCTTCTTTTTGTCTTTATTAATGTTTCTGTGGTCAGGGGTCATTGTGTGGACGTTTCAGGAAAAATGATTCATGCTCCAAACAAAGGCTTTATGAACCCTGAGGACTCCCGTGTGTTTGTCTCGGCCTGTTTTATTTTTATTTGGTGTTTTATTTATCGGCACCAAACACTCAGGGTCACCTTACAAGGCAGAGTTTTGAAATGGAGTTTGTCAGTGCTTTAACTTCTCTTCACATCAGTTCATCAGTCCTCAGGTGAGGCATTAAAGCAGAAATAAACTGTACAGATAATAATTCAGGATTAGCACGATTTTAAAAACTGACAGAAAAATGCTGTTCCCTATAAAATCTTTTCATCTCCAATATATCCAGATGAAGACAAACAAAACATCCTCACATCTCAAACTTTAACTTATGACACAAAGAAATCTTCTGTGAAAAGGACTGCGTGAGGGGGCGTGGCTGCTAAAATGACGTCATTCGTCCGCACAAAGCCGCACAGACCTTGCGGATGCATCAAGCATAAACCAGTCTTCATGCAAGTTAGGATGAGGTGAAGAGGTGGGCCTTGGGTATCTTCACAGACAGCTACAGGGTGATTAACAGCCATGACCTTAAATGGGCAAAACTCAGTTCAAAATAACTCCAAGTTTAATAACTTCTGAAATAACCAGTCTTTTGGGGCTTGAGATCTTCTTCACTTGTTTCATTTATGCACAAAGATGCACAGAACTATAACAAAGTATTAAATCATTCACTTTACTTTAAGAACTTGAAAGAATGAGCTTTTTCTGTATAAATCTTTGGTATAAAAACACCAAACATCAGTGGAGGCCTTCACTCACTGTACATCCGTGCTTATCACTGAAATGTGGTGGAGCTCAAACACAGCTGAGTGAGACAGAAATCCAGAGCTGACCCCCAGAGAAAAAAACAATATTTATCATACTTTCTGCTCTGACAGAGACATGAACTTTTCCCTCTCTTATGTAAAAATATCAAAGCTTCAAGACTGAAGTCTGAAAACTGCTTGAACTCTTGGTGTTTAATCCGTCATTAAATGCTTTAATATAACTCACCAGCAGGTGGCAGTAAAGACCAACAACCATGCCAACAACATTCAGCTAACAGAGGACAACAGGCTGACTGTTTGATATACAGGATTCATTCATATTTCTGACTTCCATTGTCTGAAAAATAAATCTGTTTGGTTCTTTGAAGAAGTCTCAGACCCTCTGATGCACATTTAGGATCTAAAACCAGCAGCACATGAAGCTAATGTTAGAGTTTAACATCACAAACCAGCAGCATGTCCCTCTGCAGCTGAGCAGTTACAGTTTTCATACGCAGCCTGTGGATCCCCTGAGGAGAAGAGTTAATGAGAGAAACTAAGGTCACTGTAAAATGTTACTCAGTCATTAAAGGAGCCAAAAACCTGGGGGATGACACTGACTCTTCTGTGGGTCCAAACATGTTTCCTCATGAGGAACCATCAAACGCTCTGACTCCCTTCAGAACTCCCCACAAAGACCTGAAAGTAGTGACTGAGCTTTGTTAGAAAAAGATCCCTGATGTGACCTTTGAGTCCTGATAAAAGACGTCTCATTAAGAGACACTTTAGTTCATTCTTCTTTTTTTCCTCCCCAGACAGATTAGAACACCTAATATTGGAATTCATATGGAGTTAAATTAGTGCCAAAACCTCACAGACACAAAAACTGTGTTTTATTTGCAGCCAGTGATTCACAAACAAACTTAGTGGGATTTGCAAAAGCAAAACATAATTCACAACTAATGTATTTAGTTTGATTAATGAAAAAAAATGTCAGCAGCATGAGCAAAAACAGGTGAGTTTGGGACCGTGATTTTGAGCGGTCCAGGGCGAGTGATGCTGTCCTCTTTCCTGGGCTCCTCACCGTATCTATGATGTAGATCTATGGTCTTAAACAGCATCAACAGTGCCACCTGCTGTTGTGGCGTGCACATTGCAGAACATTGCTCGAGTCCTGTGCTGGCGTTCATGAATAAATCTAAGTCCTGCGGATGTGGATCAGAACGGCGGAAACTTTCTGCCAAAAGTCACATGACGTGGTAGAATCATGTCAGAACTGTTTCTCCGCAGAATTGTTTCCCCTTCTTGCAGAATTGTTTCCCCTACTTGCAGAATTGTTTCTCCTTCTTGCAGAATTGTTTCCCCTTCTTGCAGAATTGTTTCTCCTTCTTGCAGAATTGTTTCCCCTACTTGCAGAATTTTCTCCTTCTTGCAGAATTGTTTCCCCTACTTGCAGAATTGTTTCCCCTTCTTGCAGAATTGTTTCCCCTACTTGCAGAATTTTCTCCTTCTTGCAGAATTGTTTCCCCTTCTTGCAGAATTGTTTCTCCTTCTTGCAGAATTTTCTCCTTCTTGCAGAATTGTTTCCCCTTCTTGCAGAATTGTTTCCCCTACTTGCAGAATTGTTTCTCCTAGTTGCAGAATTGTTTCTCCTTCTTGCAGAATTGTTTCTCCTTCTTGCAGAATTGTTTCTCCTTCTTGCAGAACTGTTTCTCCTTCTTGCAAAACTGTTTCTCCTACTTGCAGAATTGTTTCTCCTTCTTGCAGAATTGTTTCTCCTTCTTGCAGAATTGTTTCTCCTTCTTGCAGAATTGTTTCCCCAACTTGCAGAATTTTCTCCTTCTTGCAGAATTGTTTCCCCTTCTTGCAGAATTGTTTCCCCTACTTGCAGAATTGTTTCTCCTACTTGCAGAATTTTCTCCTTCTTGCAGAATTTTCTCCTTCTTGCAGAATTGTTTCCCCTTCTTGCAGAATTGTTTCCCCTACTTGCAGAATTGTTTCCCCTTCTTGCAGAATTGTTTCCCCTACTTGCAGAATTGTTTCTCCTTCTTGCAGAATTGTTTCTCCTTCTTGCAGAATTGTTTCTCCTTCTTGCAGAATTGTTTCTCCTTCTTGCAGAAAAACATAATTCACAACTAATGTATTTAGTTTGATTAATGAAAAAAAATGTCAGCAGCATGAGCAAAAACAGGTGAGTTTGGGACCGTGATTTTGAGCGGTCCAGGGCGAGTGATGCTGTCCTCTTTCCTGGGCTCCTCACCGTATCTATGATGTAGATCTGTGGTCTTAAACAGCATCAACAGTGCCACCTGCTGTTGTGGCGTGCACATTGCAGAACATTGCTCGAGTCCTGTGCTGGCGTTCATGAATAAATCTAAGTCCTGCGGATGTGGATCAGAACGGCGGAAACTTTCTGCCAAAAGTCACATGACGTGGTAGAATCATGTCAGAACTGTTTCTCCGCAGAATTGTTTCCCCTTCTTGCAGAATTGTTTCCCCTTCTTGCAGAATTGTTTCCCCTACTTGCAGAATTGTTTCTCCTTCTTGCAGAATTGTTTCCCCTTCTTGCAGAATTGTTTCTCCTTCTTGCAGAATTGTTTCCCCTACTTGCAGAATTTTCTCCTTCTTGCAGAATTGTTTCCCCTACTTGCAGAATTGTTTCCCCTTCTTGCAGAATTGTTTCCCCTACTTGCAGAATTTTCTCCTTCTTGCAGAATTGTTTCCCCTTCTTGCAGAATTGTTTCTCCCACTTGCAGAATTTTCTCCTTCTTGCAGAATTGTTTCCCCTTCTTGCAGAATTGTTTCCCCTACTTGCAGAATTGTTTCTCCTAGTTGCAGAATTGTTTCTCCTTCTTGCAGAATTGTTTCTCCTTCTTGCAGAATTGTTTCTCCTTCTTGCAGAACTGTTTCTCCTTCTTGCAAAACTGTTTCTCCTACTTGCAGAATTGTTTCTCCTTCTTGCAGAATTGTTTCTCCTTCTTGCAGAATTGTTTCTCCTTCTTGCAGAATTGTTTCCCCAACTTGCAGAATTTTCTCCTTCTTGCAGAATTGTTTCCCCTTCTTGCAGAATTGTTTCTCCTACTTGCAGAATTTTCTCCTTCTTGCAGAATTGTTTCCCCTTCTTGCAGAATTGTTTCCCCTTCTTGCAGAATTGTTTCTCCTACTTGCAGAATTTTCTCCTTCTTGCAGAATTGTTTCCCCTTCTTGCAGAATTGTTTCTCCTACTTGCAGAATTTTCTCCTTCTTGCAGAATTTTCTCCTTCTTGCAGAATTTTCTCCTTCTTGCAGAATTGTTTCCCCTTCTTGCAGAATTGTTTCTCCTACTTGCAGAATTGTTTCTCCTACTTGCAGAATTTTCTCCTTCTTGCAGAATTTTCTCCTTCTTGCAGAATTGTTTCCCCTTCTTGCAGAATTGTTTCCCCTACTTGCAGAATTGTTTCTCCTACTTGCAGAATTTTCTCCTTCTTGCAGAATTTTCTCCTTCTTGCAGAATTGTTTCCCCTTCTTGCAGAATTGTTTCCCCTACTTGCAGAATTGTTTCCCCTTCTTGCAGAATTGTTTCCCCTACTTGCAGAATTGTTTCTCCTTCTTGCAGAATTGTTTCTCCTTCTTGCAGAATTGTTTCTCCTTCTTGCAGAATTGTTTCTCCTTCTTGCAGAACTGTTTCTCCTTCTTGCAGAATTGTTTCTCCTTCTTGCAGAATTGTTTCTCCTTCTTGCAAAACTGTTTCTCCTACTTGCAGAATTGTTTCCCCTACTTGCAGAATTGTTTCCCCTTCTTGCAGAATTGTTTCTCCTTCTTGCAGAACTGTTTCTCCTACTTGCAGAATTGTTTCCCCTACTTGCAGAATTGTTTCCCCTTCTTGCAAAACTGTTTCTCCTACTTGCAGAATTGTTTCCCCTACTTGCAGAATTGTTTCCCCTTCTTGCAGAATTGTTTCCCCTTCTTGCAGAATTGTTTCTCCTTCTTGCAGAACTGTTTCTCCTACTTGCAGAAATTTTTTTGAACTCGAGAAAAAAAAATTTAATCTTGAACAATATTTTTTTTTTGTACTTGAAAGATTTTATTTTTGCACCTCAAGGATATTAGTAAGTGAAAATACATTTTTCTGTATTTGTGAAGCAAGACATATTTGTTGGAGAGATATTTTTTTTCATTAATCAAACTAAATACACTAGTTGTGAATTATGTTTTGCTTTTGCAAATCACACTAAGTTTTTTGTGAATCACTGGCCGCAAATTAAACACAGTTTTTGTGTTTGTGAGGTTTTGGCACCAATTTAACTCCATAGATTCAGCTGACACTGGGAATCGATTTGTGAGATGTCAGATGACTATGGAAGCATGAAGCCTGTCCTCCACTTCAGTCTGTTAAAATTTGTCAACTGAGGGAGTTTAATTTAGTGACAAAGAAGAGCCATTCGTCACAAACAAGCTAAGCTAACATTAGCATCAGCTCTCTGCCTCTGAAGCAGCTTTTTCTGCTCAGAGATATTTTAAATGAAAGTGATTCATTTCATTTTGTTACCCTAAAATCTTCAGATTTGATTCTCCTCTTTTTTTTCTTTTTGTAATGGTAAGACAACAAACTGTGTGTAATCAGATTTTACTCTTTGAGACTTAATATGAGCCACAGTCACTAGAACAAAAAAATCTTTTTTTCAAGCTATTAAAGGATTAAAATGAGCTCTGAATCGCTTGTAACAAGTAGGGAAAAAAATGCAAATGGGATCAGAAAAGGTTTCTTGTATTGAGACATTTTTCTAATTTCAAAAAACTTGATGAGCAAATTTTTCTTACCCCATTGGTAGATTCTTTTTAACCTTGTTGCAGGCCATTCTGAGCTCATTTTGTCTTTTAATAGCTTATAAACAGACATGTGGCTCATATCAAGTAAACTAAGAAATTTTTGATAAAAACTTGGACGGTGCAACTCTTCCTCCAAGTAAAGCAATTCATTTTAGAGTTCCCCCTTCTGATGGGCAGCAAAATAGATCATGAAGCTCAACTCTTCCATGTCAATAGATGATGCATGGGTTGAACTATGAAATAAAAATACATATCAGATAAGTGTTTCATTCTGATTTATGTCTTTGACTTCACTAACAAAAGAAATTTAGTTTTAATTTGTTAAATGATGCTAATTAAGCAAATAGACCTCAAGCAGTCGGCCCAGGTTTGAGTCGGACCTGGAGCCCTCTGTCCTGACCACTTCAAATAAAGGCTTGAAAAGCCAGAAAAAACAAACAAACAAAAAACAGAAAGTGTTTAAAGAAGAAGAAGAAAGGATGTTACTTTGTGACTGAGGGCTCTGGTGATGAATGAGGCTGACCATCTTCAATGAATCTAAAGCAGGGGTCTCAAACTCACAGCCCACAGGCCAATTGCAGCCCCCAGAACAATATTTTGTGGCCCCCTGCCTGAAATCAAAGCTTTGTGTTAGTGTTGCCTGCATGTTTTATCTTACAGGCATCTGAGTGTTTTATATTTTTTAACACTTGTGGGCTACTGTAGTTCAGGTTCATGACACTTGTACTGCATGACACTGCACTTTAGAAGATATTAAAGTAACAAGTTCATCCAATCAGAGGCAGAGCTCAGCTGATTGACAGGCAGGAGTCCTATAGCTGTGAGTGTGGAGGCTCAAAGCCCACCTCACTTCCAGTATGACTCCTGCTCATGATTGGCTTCAAAGCTCAGTTTCAGAAACAGACAGGTGACATGGTGGAGACACTGTGGAGACACCGTCCAATCATCATCCAGAGTGTGGCTCTGTGTCTGTTCTCTTTGTCCATCAACTCTTGTTGCTGCACCTGTGCCACAGGCCTCAGGTGTCACTTTACAGAGGATTTTCCTGCATTTCCGGTTCTATCGGTGCACATTAAGTCCTGTGGATCAGGTCCAGAGGGATCCTGCTGGATCTGAATCTCAGCCTAAAGACAACAAGAGCAAGAGTTCACTCATTGGCTAGAATTGAAATCTGTTGGGTTCAAGGAGCTGGGGGGGGGGGGGGGGGGGGGATTTGGCTGTGACAAACAAAATCACAGGAGTCACTGAAGCTTCCAGAGCCACAACTGTGGTCTTCAAATCATCACTAGAGTCTAGGATCTGGGATCTTTGAGGATTTATTGGCAGGTTCAGCATCCTGAATGTTTTTGAGGGGTGAAGCATCAGCCGGGTCAGTTTGTGCTCTAGCTCCAGATGACCTCACCAACAGGTATTTTGATTTCACTTCTTAACCCCATTGGAGTGAGGCATGCCGTCCTTCAGGGATCTAAATCAACACCTGCCAGTCCAAATGTGGATGAAAATTAATTTTGGCATGAGGCACTTTATCATCTACTTTGCAGGACGAGTTAGTGAGGTGTCTATGGGAACGCAACAGTCAAGATCTGGGAGTACACACAGACCCCTTTCTCCTGGGTGAGGCGGGAGGTGTCAAGGGCCGTTTACACAACACTTCACTTAAAAACAAAAACCGCATTGAAAAAAAAAATCTGTGTCTACTCAGAAATACTGAGGGACTGAAAACGTTGTATGCATACCAGGTCTTTAGGTGGCGATATAATAGTAGAGCCTTTTTTAGCAGATTCAGCAGCACAAGTACAGCATGGTAGTCCTCCATTGAACCGTTGTTGCTGTCTGGTTTGTATTTTAAAAAGTGGGAAGCGTACACGCAAAGCTGAGATGACGTCAGTGTTTCCACTGAAAACTCCAGCTTGTTGTTTACATGGCAACGGTGGTCGCTGCGTTTCAGAAAAGTTCCCCTCGGGGGGCCGTTTCCTTTTTTTTCCTGTACCATCACCCCTCTGTTCCTGATACAGCCAAATGAAGCCAATCATTGGACAGGGCCATCTTGGATATGACACAGACTCTGAGCTTCCTTTCTAATAGCTATAGAGCGCCCATCAGTCAGGTGAGCTGAGCTCAGCCTCTGATTGGACAAACTTGTAATCTTAATATCTAATAAATTGCTGAGTTAGAAAAAAGTTCATCCCCGTACAGTGTGAGCTGATAGAGAAATCAGTGTTTTAGACCCGAGAGGTTTTTGAACCAGGCTGTAAACGTGTTTTTAATGCTGTTAAAGGGGTTGACATGTTCATGTTCCTCACTGGAGCATGAACACATCAACCCTTTAGTCAATAGTTCAGCTTAAGTTAATAAAATGATCAATGAATTCAGTTGCTCCCATAATCTTTTTAGCACAGGAAAAAAATGGTCAAGTGAAAATATTGATTGACTTCAGAATCTTACAGCCACATTAGCTGATAATTGAAAGAGCTAATTTAGAGCAGAAATGGGTTCAGTCTTTACTGCAGTTTGAAAACCTAAGCTCTGTGACATGCAGCCTGATTTCTGTGCTCATGTGACTAAAACTTTTCAGAGATTTGGAGAAAAACTGGACCATCCTGATTTCTCCTCCTGCAGATGAAAAGAGCTGATTTAATTTACATGTGAATGAAAGCGCCTTTCACGGAAGATCTGAACTCATTTACACTTGAAACCAGGCTGGACCTGAACATTAAAGGGCTTCAGCTCACAGCTCAGAGGGCCGCTCACCTATTGACTGCTGCTCATCTGAAAGTGAGCTGCAGGAGACAAACACTGAACCCACGGCCTGACATGAAGCCGGACTCATTCAGACCATCATTATATCAGCTCACACTGCGTCCCTGATGACACATTTACAGTAAGTCCTCACGACTCCTGCTTCAGATTTCCTGAGTTCATCTGCAGAGCAGGGAGACCCATGGTTATATCAGAGAACCAAGTCCTGTGAGAGAAAAAAGGAGCATCGTGTTCACCGGGAGAGACAAAATTGAAGACTTTATTTCCTAAAAAAGTAAATTCCCTGTTTGTCCATGAAGTCAGCTCTCTGCAGGTCTTAGAGGAACCCTGGTCTGACAGCCTCTGGGAGCGTTCACTGACTGTTCACAGCTCTTTATGCAGCTAACCATTCAGTTCAGTTAAAATCATTTCTGCTGATAATTCACACAGAGAAAAACCATTCATCTGTTTAAAAAGAGTCTCAGTTTCACTGTAAATATAAGACACTCAGATTTCAGCCCGTACACGTTTAGCTCAGCCACATTCAGCCAGTCCACGTTCAGCCCGTCCACGTTTAGCTCAGCCACATTCAGCCAGTCCACGTTCAGCCCGTCCACGTTTAGCTCAGCCACATTCAGCCAGTCCACGTTCAGCCCGTCCACGTTCAGCCCGTAAATGTTCAGCCCGTCCACGTTCAGCTCAGCCACGTTCAGCTCAGCCACGTTCAGCCTGTCCACGTTCAGCTCTGCCACGTTCAGCCTGTCCACGTTCAGCCTGTCCACGTTCAGCTCTGCCACGTTCAGCCTGTCCACGTTCAGCCTGTCCACGTTCAGCTCTGCCACGTTCAGCCTGTCCACGTTCGGCCTGTCCACGTTCAGCTCTGCCACGTTCAGCCTGTCCACGTTCAGCC